>JAPDEZ010000035.1:0-102676 GCA_027569385.1 Penicillium decumbens
AAAACATACAACAGCAGGGATTCGCTGGTGGTCACCCACCCAACTACTAACCTGCCGGCGTGTGGCTTAAGTACGGCTGAGCGGACGGGAAGCCCTGTTCTCCACACCCTATGGTCGTATGTACTTATCATACAACTTCAAGGATATATAATCCGAGGGGCATTTTTATATAATAAACTCGTGCAACGCCCAATAGAGGACGCTATCGAGAATCATTGGTGAAAATGCTTGCCTGTTGCCATGATTTTGGGATATACTACGTTTTTCATTCGTTAGCGCCATCTATTGGAATGAGCAATACATTCACTCTTTGGCATTCATAAAACCCCGATCAGCTTTATATCTACTAGAGGCAGATCTCTGATCCGGTTGATATGCTTCATTATTACGATGGCGGAAGTTATTGGTGTGGTCTCGAGTGCCATTCACATTCGCAACCGTCGTCGCCCAAGTCACAGAGTCTATAATCATGACCAAGGATTGCTGAAGCCAGTTCCGTGATGCACCTAGTGATCTCAAATATCTAATGCGGGACCTTGAATTGTTCGGACTCATTCTAGCCGAAATCGAGGAAGACCTATCACAAGAGGCTTTCGCATGCGCCCTTGAAGGCAGTAAACACGCTATGCAAAGTCTGTAATTTTGCAGAGAAGCCGCTACAAACCTACAAGCGCTATCTAATGAGCTTGTGCGCGACATAGATTCTCTAGTCGTCTGCGAAAATCCTATGCTGCTGCAAAAGCGATGATGCGGAGAGGGTCATTAGAAAGGCATATGGCCCGAATGCGAAACGCGATTCAATTACTATCACTGTCTCAGCAGCGCTATACAAAGGTTTGTGATTTGATATGTTGTAGTTCACCTACGAATACAAGTAGGGCACTTCTACGTGTCCAGCCCGATTTGACTGCCGAGAAACTGGTGCAAGACAAGAAAACCACAGCAAAATTCAAGCCAAAAGCTTACCGTCAAGGTATGTCCCAGAATAGGGCGAATATGTATGGACACTCAGTTTTTGCTGACACTGCGGGCAACAGAGAGCCATGCAGAGAGCGAGATGCCCGAATTATTGAATGATCCGTCACAAGGCAAGATGTCACGCCAGACATCAAATACTCGTGGCGTGTCAGTTTACCATCCTGGCTGGGTTCAAAGGTCCTAGAAGTATACAGTGAGAGACTTCGTCGCGGCTGGCAATGGGGTTTTCGAACGTACAATGTGATTCCGTCAATATCAAAGGTCATCTCATTGATGGTAGCAGGCAAGATAGGACATCTGCAAACCCTATTTTCCATGAAACAGGCCTCTCCATTTGACCAAACGGATCGCTTCGGATACACCCTCCTATACGTATCTAGAATCCACAATCCGCAAATGGCAAAAGTTGCTAAAAGGGCTTCAAGTGCGCCATGCTCGGGCCTAGGAAGGAGGCTCAGACTGAAATTCCTTCTCGATTAGGGAGTTGACTCTTCTATTGGAGGGACATATCCCAATCTGAAACGCCTCTCGATATGTTGGTATTTTCTGGAGCCCTTGGACTCGGCAAGGGTCAGCCTGTGTTTCCATGTTTCCATGTTTACGTCTCCTACTTGGCTATACAAAAGACACCCCTATCGAACTCGAATGGCCGGGAGGATCTCAGTGGCTGTGTCGAGGTCGTCGGGGTTGAGTTCGTAGGAAGGACATGGATGAGGTATTAGGTTAAGGAGGCCGGCGTGCCTCCCTTGGCTCAATGGAAATACTCGGGCATAGATGCTGTAGTTGACAGACCATAGAAGAACCTACTAGCATTAGCTTTAGTCGTAGAGGCCCTTAATAGTCCTCCGTCGATGTCACGTCCCCGCGGGGTTGAGCAGTACCAGGTGGGTCACCCAATAATCTACCACCGTAGCCTGGTTGAACGGTCTGTGCAGGCTTCGGGGATTCTCACCTGTTCCTTGTCTTTTTAATAATCATTATGATCATTATGATCATTATATACTTCAAAAGGTATATCACTAGTACATACGACCATAGGGTGTGGAGAACAGGGCTTCCCGTCCGCTCAGCCGTACTTAAGCCACACGCCGGCAGGTTAGTAGTTGGGTGGGTGACCACCAGCGAATCCCTGCTGTTGTATGTTTTTATTTTTGTTTTTTACTTTATAATCTTTTCGTTGCTTGTCGTTGCTTGGGTTGGCGTTCTGAGAATTATTGTCGAGCCCTATGTCGCGAGCTCAATTACATATCCAGGACCAGAGACGTATGGTGTACATTGTAGTAGCAAGACGAAGTAACAAAACTATGGAAGAAAAGAGACAGAGACAGAGAAAAACAACAGAACGATATAGTTATATAGTTCTAGATGCATCATCCATGTGGCTAGTGGTGTCACACCCTGGAGCACCCACAATTCATTACCAGGCCTGTAATTCCATCACCGTAGATGTCCAACTGCTCTCCACAGATTGCACAGATTCCTCTGGGTAAGAAGGTATAGGGTATGCTACATCACATATATACCCATACTTGCCACAAACATGACCATCAGAAACAGATGACCATTGCCAAGTAGGCCTTAGAGTGATACGAGACTCCGACCCGTTATGCTTATGAAGAACGAAACACCGATAGCAGGCAAAATGATTTGGAAGATCTTTTCTCAGCCGGATTAAAAATGAGAAGTTCTCGCATCGTTCCCTCTGTTTGAGGTGTGCTCTTTGAGATTCAGATATTGCGAAGAAGCGATGGTTGCAAAGGGATAGGCTTATAATATCATCCGACCGAAGGAAGTCTGGCACTAATATTATTAGTTCAACCGGGAGGCCTTGTAGTATCGGGAAAGCAGGCAAAGTTATGTGTTGTTCCTGAGCTTGGGAGGCGACGAGTTTGTCAGGTGGAGGATTCATAGCAAGGTCTTGCATAAAAGCTACTATAGAAATTTGAATAGGTATTGCCTAGGTAAATGAGAGTTTAAATAAGGATTTGAAGTTGGGTGAGTTAGATCCTTGATGAGGCCCTGCTCCGACTCCGTGAAGAACATTCCAACTAGTATTAGACCTTATTTGGAAACAAGCGAACCACAAGTAGATTGGCTCCACGGCTCTCCCACGGTTACGTATAAGCCAAATCTGGATCGGGAATACATAGTTGTATTGACTTTCGTAAATGCTGCGAGAAAATGATTCTGCAATGTAAGAAACATATCCGAGCCAAACAAGACACCCAAGCCAATCCAATCCCACGCCATATTCAGAAAAAGCAGGATAAATGAGTTGATCATGTACTGTAGTGGATCGTAACGTCGTAAATCAAACGAGCTAGCACCTGTCACATGTACCAAAGTCGAAACCGGCGTATTCTTCCGCTAGCAACGAACTCCAGTGGGCCAGGCACTAAGCTAAGATGCTTGCTGGCCTTTCCACGGGATATCCTTACGGAGCAACTCGCGTAGCTCTGGGGATATAACCTTCGGCTTGTCCTTGTCTATTGCCTGCCGGAGTGCGGAGGGCGCATTTACCCCGCTGCTGGATCCCATGTTGGGACGCTGTGGTGATTTGCCTTTATCCGCGGCGGCAGATTCTGCGCTACTTGTTCCTGGTCGCCGCTGATAAGCGGCCGGGGCGGCAGGGAAATTGTCTTTCTTGTCAATGAGTTGAACAGACCGCTCGAAGCGAAGGAAGAGTGACTCGGCGCGAGTGAGGATTGGGACGAGGTCCATCGTGTTAGACAGCTCGTTGACTGGGACGTGTTAGCACATTGTCGATGATCAAAGGCCGTCAGGTAAATGTGAATCGACTTACTGTACTTCAACACTTCGTCAAAGTGCTTCAGATGGTCCATGATCACGTCCCGATGCTTCTCCAGAATGGCGAGGGCAATGAAGAGATGGAAGCTGCTAGAGAAGTAGTCTGTCCAGAGAATCTCCCAGAGCCGGAGAGTGTCGCTCCAATCAAACTCCCGCTTGTACCAGACCAACAACATGCGGAAGAAGAAAAAGAAGTTTGTGCTGTCGGCAGACTGTAGGTGGAGATACAGCTGGGGATCCATCAGCTGGACAAGTTGGTCAAGTGCCAGCAGTTGAGACCGCATCCCAGACTGATCCCTGAGGAAGTTTCGCTCCTGTATTCTGTTAGGAACTGAAACACGGCTGATATGCCATCCACTCACCATCCGGTCCATGAAGCCCACAAACGCCCAAAAAGCGACAGCATCATCCTGCATGACAGCATAAAGGGGAGCAAGGAGGTCGCTCATTCCTTGCACGTAACCGAGGTCCGGGTTGTATTCGTTGTAAGTAAGAAGCATGTCTTTCATCTGCTCTAGATGCACGTTGGTGCCTGTATCGGCAAAGGGCGAGTCGGGATCGGGGTGGGGGATATCTTCTCCGGCGAAAAGAGGAATGGTACGATCGGTGCGGTGGACGTCCTTCTCTGAAGGGAGGTTAGCGGCGAGAAGATCGTCCAAGTAGAAGGCGTAATCCTGACCTATGCGATTGCGCTGCTCTTTCCAGTGGTCATATTCTTCAGTGGTCGAGTTACCCTCAACCATGCGCTCCCACCAGCCGGCTTTCAACCGGACGTATTCGTCGCGCTTGGAGTTAATGATTGCCTGGCGCTCCTCGCGGCTGCTGTCCCATGGGTACACACCGAGGAGGAATAGCCAAGCCTCTTTTCGGGCGCCATCATTCGGGTCCAACCCTCCATGGAAGATACGCTCCTTGACTTCTTCGACTGTGACATGCAACCTCCCAGACGTGGGGTCAAAGAAGCCCTCCCATTCTGGAAGAGTGACAATCTTGCGGCGCTCTTGAAGACCCAAGTTTCCAGTCTCGAGCTCCAGGATCTCAAAGTCACCAACGGAGCTATTCTCCGATTCCAACACATCCTGGGCGGTCCAGATGCGTTGTTGTCGCTCTCTCTCGCTTTGCTCGGCGATGCTCATAGCCCATCTAGCTAGGTAGAGCCTGGCACTATCGAATTCATCCTGTAACGTCTGTATCTCCGGATTCTGAATCAACCGTCGCACCTGCTGCGGAATGCGCGGGCTATCCGCAATCCCGTTGGCGGTCCGCCGCGTAAATGTTGTAATCTTGCTCAGTGACTCCAGCACCTTCCACCGGGTCTCCTTGAGGGTCTTCATGAAGGGGTCCATGCTGGCATCTCGATGTGAGGGTCCAGCAGCGGTAGCCTCTGACTGTGCTTTGGACACTGACCCGTCACCCGTCGTAGCCGCTCGTCCAAATGATAGTTGATCTTCCTCGGACGGGTTGATCAGATACACGTTTCGATCGACGGACGAGCGTTCCACGTCAGCGTATTTCCGCAGCCACCGTAGGATCTCGTCGCCTCCCCAGAAGAGAACGCCCTCGCTATCGAACGGGTCAAAAGTATCCTTAACCCGTTTCTTCTTCTGCAGTATCGTCGACTCGCACTCGCTGTCATGAAAAAACAATGCGGGAAAGCTGTCGCCGGAGCGGGTATTGATGACAACACTGCCAAACCACCACCCTAAGCTTGGAGGCCGTACTAGAAGGGAGTAAATTTCTGTTACGGGAACGGCGAAGGAGTATAGCCCGATCGGGTCTCTATAAGTGGTGGTCGTCGGAAGCGGGGGCACGAGGTATCTCTGACGGGGCGGAGAATCACCACCGGCCAGATCAACTTGAACATATGTGCTATATGAATCCCCTAGAGACGATTCGGGGACCCAGGCGAGAAGGTACGAGGCCGCATCGTTGCGGTTGGAAGGGGCTGCGGATAGGTTGGATGATGCGGGCTTTTGCTGGATGAGGGCGATGAAACCGGGGATGTTGTCTTTGGCGGATGGCGTCGGGTGGACGTAGACCTAGATAACATGTCAGCTGGTCAGTTGCTGAACTCGTGAGTGGCTCGCGTACTTTGCTTTTGGAGTACAGCAGTTTCACGCCTTTGCGGGAGCTGGCGTGGGCGATGGTATTGTACTCGCCCTCGTCATCATCGCTCATATCGTAGAGCGAAGCAGTGGGTGAGGGAGGCGAGGGAGGAGGAGTGTACTTGACGGGGCCCGTCATGGTGTGATGTGCAGGTGAAGAAGAGCGAACGTTGAAGATGAACGTGAATACGTCACCGCGATAAGATAAGTGCGGGTCCCTTTCGCTTCGTCTTCTTACTTCTGTTCTCTCCTTTTCTTCACCTTCGTCTTTCTCCTTGAGGCTGTTCTTCTTTGCTTTGGTGTCTCCTAGGGGTGTTCTCTCCCTCGGCGATATTTCCTAGTTTTTCTGTTCCGTGACATTCGCCACTGTCCCGGTTTCGAAGCTCCAGGCAGCAGCAAACCCCACTGTAGATGAATAACTTCAGCTACCTTGAGGCTTGAGCGACAATTCGTTAAACACCTCGTTATCCATAGACTGTGAACTCCGTGTGCTTCTGTCAGAAATCGTCTGCAATGGTCAGGTGCCCCTCCTCAACTCCATGTCCATTGTCTGACTCCGTCGTGAGGACCCCGCGAAACCACGGAAGCCTATAACGAAGCAAAAGATATTGCAAACAGACTTGATCAAAGGAACTCCGGATTAAGATTGAGTAGTCAGTAGATCAAGGGATTAAGGTCCTCCATAGGGCGGTTGGAGCACCCTGTGTTCCCAACAGCATCATCTTCGATGGCGCACACTGCTATGATCTTTCAGGCCTAGCCGCATATTCCAACGTTTCAATCTGTCAATTACCCCTTGTAGGGCTCCCATTAATTTCTATTCACGATCCGATCACGGGACCTATGTCTGGAACCTCGTCATATCGTGCCCCGCGGGATTTAATAACCCCTTCAGGAAACGATAAACCGCCTCAGGATGACAAGGTTCAGCACGTGTTCCAATAGACAGGGTAACCAGCCCATCCTCATGAGATAAACAGTTATAAGTGGAAATATAAGTTTCTATCTTCATCACTCTGAGCCATCACATTCTTCGAGTACCAACTCTCTGCACTATCTCATCATGACTGAACTCACTCGTACTCTACCTGCCTCGTGGTATTGCAATGAATCGCTGTATCGGATGGAAAAAAGGGCTGTCTTTAACAAAGTGCGCTGAATTTGTAATGTACACTCCCAGACATCGGGAGATACTAAATATGATACAGTCTTGGTACCTGCTAGGTCCTGTCACCAGGTTCCAAAATGTGGGCGAGCATCATGACTATGAAGTCGCGCAACAACCCATCTATGCCGTCCGTACTTCTGGGGATACTGTGAACCCAACAGCTGAGGAGCTAAAGGTGTTTCATGTGGGAACGGTACGCGGTCCTAACATCTGTTATAGCTGTCTGCTCACATGTGGTTGTATGTAGGGCAAGGAAGTGCGTAGTCATGTCACTCCCACCGGCTTGCTCTTCTCGACCGTTGCCGACGATGCCCCTAGCTTCCATGAGTTCTTCCCTGAGCTCGAGGGACTGCTAGGGAAGGTCGACTTCACCAGACTGCCTTACAGGCGCAGTATCAAATACGAAGGCCGCTTCAACTGGAAGACCATGTATGATCTTCTAATGTACTCAAAATGATCAGTCTACTAACCTACTCAATTCAGGGTCGATGGATACCAGGAATGTCTTCACTGCCAGTACACCCATCCCTCATTCTCCATATACTACCCACCCACTTTCTACACTGTGAAGAACAAACACAATTTCTCGCAGCATATCGCCGACCCAAAGAAGCCAGATGATGGTCTATTTCTCTACTTCTTTCCCAATTGTACTCTGAACGTCTACGGTATTTCTCCGAGCCCTCGAACTATAAGCATGAACCGACCTATTAACTGGCGTAGGTGGGGGTATGTCCTCCTTCCGGGTCTGTCCCACTTCCGATCCTCACGTCACTCGCATGGAGTTCGACTACTACCATCTGGAATCTGGAGAGAAATTTGAAGAGTACTTCAGGTTCGTTCGACAGGTTGCCATGGAAGACTTTGAGCTCTGTGAGAAGGCCCAGGACAACCTGGCCAAGGGAGTTTACCACGAGGGAATCCTCAACCCGGAGAAGGAGAATGGTGTTTCTTGTGAGTTTGTTCCTAGGTCAAAACACTCGCAAAACAAAGTACTAAACCGTGCCAGACTACCAGCAACGAGTGTTCGAAATGGTCTGCGAACAGCACGAAGCGGATCGCACGGCCAAAAAGAATGCCGAGAATGGCCTGGATGAACGAGCTGCACCATCGATGGTGCAGATGGAGGCGTAGTAGAATTCAGCCATAGACACATTGCACATTTCCTGTCCTGTATTTCGGATCGTCCGTCGGATCTAGAACCAGAAATTGGACTCGTTTACCGTCAATCGTCCATGTGGAGTAACTATGTATCATTAGTACGGAATTAGACACGAGGATGCAGAATGATAAGCACGGCGGCCAGTCACCACGGCCCGACATTCAAGGGGTGTTGGGAGTGTTCGGTGACGCAAAAGATCCCAAAGCCAGGAAATTCCAACTTAATCGGGAAGTCAGCGTGCAGGGGAGGGGTTGAGGGGTGCATGCGATATGCGTGAAGTGTATAATGTGGAGATCGCGCAACTTGGGCCTCCCTGCGTAGTATATCAGTCCAAGTATCCTGCGACAAAGAGGGACAATAAATCAATTCTGATTGGTAATCCAGCAGTTCTCTCTTCATGGACTTTGTCGATGCTTATTTCTTCTCGTCTCCGGCGGTCTTCGTGGCTGCCGTGACGCTCGCTTTTCTGGCCAGCCGGGCCTGGCCGCGTCTATCCAAACAAAAGCAAACCGATAAGCTCAGCTATCATTCCATCACAAAGTACCAGGCTTCGGACCTTTCGGTTTCCAAAGAACCGGAGGTCCCTGAAGGATGGTGGTCTAGTCGAGAAGAATTTGAACTCGAGCGGCGGGCGGTTTTCAGCCAAGTAATGGAAACAAGACCTCATCAGTTGTTCATGTTCACTAACCGAGCTAGTCCTGGATATATCTTGCTCACGTTAGCCAATTCTCAAAACCGGGCGCCTACCAGTCCTTTGATGTTGCTGGATTCCCGATTTTTCTAATCCGCGGAAAGACCGGCGATGGCAAGATTCGCGCATTTCACAATGGTAACGACTCCCAGTCATCCTCGACGTTATCCTCGTTCTGATCACGCATATGTTCAACAGTATGTCGACACAGAGCGTATAAAATCGCCCTAAAAGAGACGGGCGCCTCTACTGTTCTCGGCTGCCGTTACCATGGCTGGAGTTATGATACTATGGGGCGATTGGTGAAAGCCCCTCAGTTCAATGGCGTTCCTGGGTTCGAAAAATCCGAGAATGGCCTGTTTGAGATCCACACGCATACTACTGAGCATGGATATGTGTTTGTTAACCTGAATGCTGGGGAGCCAGTTGCCTTTGACAATTCTACTCATCTGGCATTGGAAGAGTTTGGTCGTACTGCTGGGGCGGGGTCAAGGTCTGTATTAGTTACTGGACAGACACTGACTGGCGAGTTTAATTGGAAACTCGGAGGTATGATGATCGTTGAGAACCTCAATAAACACTATTGACAAGTGAATAGCAAGCGGACGTCAATTCACCGATGTCTTAGAGCAACTAGAGCAGCGCGTCTCCGAGACCATGGCACCATCTCTAACAAACAGACTCGTCAGGATGATCACCCAGAACAACACTCAAGCAAATTGCTCTCTATTTCCAAGTTCATTCTTTTACTCATTCGAAAACTCAGCCCTCTGGCTTTCATTGATCTTCCTGCCTTCATCCGAAACGACCACACAAGTTCGCTATGACCTCTTCGACTCTTCAACAAAGGCCAATCCAAACGAGGACGATCTAGCCAATGCCGTGGAAGGAGTAATCAAAGACCTGATTCAGGCTATTGAAACTGAATATCAGTCAGTTTACGATCGACCAGTTGAGAATTCTCAATCTACTCGTCACATCCTGCAGGCGATCCAAGAGCATTCGAAGTTGGAGAAGATTCGTGGTGGTCAGATTCGTCCCGCTATGCATCAACCTAAGGGAAGTTCTCTTTTCCAGCAGGCAGAGCAATGTGAGTATCCGTTCGGATTTTCATTCCGAATAGTGCTTACAGTGATATAGTGTGTAAAGAGATTGATTGCTCGGGACCAGGCTCGGATGGTTCTCCTTCGGGTGGACTGGATTGGTAAAATCCTGATGGCTGAGTCTATAGATGCGGTTGCAGGCCAACTTGGAAGGATAATAGGGCTACGGGGATCGATTTGGATATGTTGAAGTTAATAATCATCTTCTTTACCTATACCCCCACGCGTTCATGCGTTTCTAAGATTCGCATTTGGGGTCCACGAAGATCACCGGGTGTCATGGTGAGCATCGGCAGATCATTTCGCCACAGAGGTGGAAGTGCGTGACAATAATCCATCCTAATCGGTTGCAAACTACTTCAGTGAAATTATACCTTGTCTTTCAGTGTCATTGTTTATAGCGCCATAGATACAATCATGGGCTGTTGATAGAACGAGCTTTTTCTAGTACATAAATGGTTGAGATTATAAAGAACAGATAATCTTTCGATAATGACACATCCTAGCCAGTGCCGTTGAGGCCACAACATAAGAAAGGACAAAGCGTTTCCCTAGGAAGCAGTTTTTGCTGCACCTTGGTCAAGGGCTTATCAATCTCAGTGAGAGCGAGGGCCAAATGGCGTTGATTCAAATCTTAAAATAAAAATCAATTGAATCCAAGTTTTGGATGTTTGTCTATATAGAATCTCGGGGGCATTTTATCTACCTTTTATACCCCTCCCAGCAACCTGCAGAGTCTCGAAGAGCAGCAGTGGAAATAAACGCAGCAATTTTCCAAAACTCCCAAATGCATCACTGGGCTTGTCACTGTTACATGAGCAATAGAGTTAGTGCATTCTAGGTTCTACAAGGGCAAGTCAATCCAGCAACGCTAACCGAAATAGGACATCTCGGAGATACCGCGGGTATACAGCTCGGATATTGCGACGGAGCGCGCAAGGCTAACCGGAGACAGAAATAGATGTCGGTCCTGACATGCCGGCTTCTATGGTCGATAATTTCAGTCTTACAATGCCTCTGGTATCTTAAACTTGACATACCTAGGTAAGAATGCGTCGTATTTGAAAGGTTTAAATCAGAAAACAAAGATAGAAGAGAATATCTAGATATACATATTTTTCAAAGTGGAATGCTTCATTCAGGCCCATCGCCAGCCAGAATCCTGTGATTTTTGACGCTTCATCACGGAACGAAGCAGGCCGTTCTTGCCGCGAGGAGCCAAAGGGTTATGTAGCTGCTTCAGCCTCTGTTGTTTAAGAAGGTCCTCGGCGCCGGCCATATCAATGCCTTCACCCGTGTCTGTAATTTTGAGAGCCCATTTGACATCGTCTTCGTTGAAGCCGAGCTCGTGTACCATTCTGTGTATGGCGCGATCGACTGGGTCTTGGAAATGTGATTCCAGCGGTGGTGCCAGAGCTGCGTAAGGAGGACTGCGAGAGCGCAGAGGGAGCGAGGGACCGGATACGTGGGTCGGTGGGGGAGTGTGAATTGGTGCTCGAGGGGCGGTCCTTGTCGACGTAGACGAGCGTTCGAATGTAAGAGGCGGCACTGGGGGTACATCTTCATGCACCGACCCGGATGTGCGACGGATACTTCCATCGAGATTCCGGATAATGGTGCTAAATTCAGACATGGGACGCTCTCTGGAGAATGAAGTGCCTAACTCGAAATTTGACTGGACGTTGCGTAGACGATGAGCACGAAGCTCAACCTTGAATGCGTGTTGGCGCTCCTCCCGCGCACGCTCAGCCTGATCATTTGCCAAGCCCAGTGCGTGGGAGATGAGCTTGTGAGGGCTGTCGGATCGTGTGCTGAGACCGCGCTCTTGTTCTTCGTAGGCCCGGGAGACGGCCTCTTTTAGAAATGAAGACCGACTGCCTTCGGTTTCTGTTAACTCCCACTTGGTGAGGCCGAGTGACTTGGCTGTTTCAAAGGTTTCAGCTGTGGCCTCGGCGGGACAAAGAGAGCTAAGGGTCACAACTGCTGAGAGGCCCAATGTAAGTATGTAGGCCGTCCATTCCTCTGTAGATATGAATTAGCAGCCTATTTCCAAAATTATGTTGAGTCATCACTTACCAAGTGCGCTCTGCTCACGAGCTGCATCACCCACCGCGATATCCATGCGATCAAAAATGCCAACAGCCCGGGCATCGGCACATTTGGCATGTATAGGCTGCAACAACACAGCCAAGCAATTCCAAATCTCGGTCATATCATACATCTGTTTCCGCGACAGGCCATCACGGTTTCCACGGGCAAAACCCTCGGGGGGCTCGAACAGAACATCATCTATTCCAAATGGCTCTATCATGGTTGAAAC
The DNA here is from genome assembly GCA_027569385.1 of Penicillium decumbens. Lineage (NCBI taxonomy): Eukaryota > Fungi > Ascomycota > Eurotiomycetes > Eurotiales > Aspergillaceae > Penicillium > Penicillium decumbens. The sequence continues at coordinate 12,336 of JAPDEZ010000035.1, forward strand.
CGCCCCCGTACGATTCCTGGCCTTTGTGCCACCCTTTAACCAGTCCACCTGCCACTCCAAATCATCTTCGCGACCTTTGCCGCTGCCAAAAATGCGGCAGAAGGTCCAGATACGCCAAAATGCATCGTCGACTTCTTCGAGGCGAATAGGGTCCACGCCAGACAGGCCGCGTATAGTATCACGGGGCAAGAATGGAGAGCAGCGAACGAGAATCATGGACTTGAGTCGGGCCAGAGTATAAATATCTGTCGCATATCGATTCAGATAAGTGGTAGGTGTGTACTCGGGAACCTGGGAATCTAGAGTGGCCCATTCGGTCTCCCAAGGTGAACTCATCTCGCGCAGCTCCCAAGCCGGCGGCGACATTTTGAATAGAGCATTCTTGATCATATACAGCTCGCGAACCTTGAAGATCACATAGAAGCGCTTGTTGACAAGGGCAATATTGAACAGGTCGTCGAGAGACTCAATTCTCTCCATCATTGCTACGATAAGACTTCGGGGCATGTCGACCGGAAAATTGACAATGGTCGCAACATGCTTATTGTTCCTCACAGGCTTGGGCCACAACGGCGATGGCGGCGTCGCAGAAAGCTCGTATATCAATTGCTTGGGCGAAATGCGCACGCTGCTAGCCCGAGCTGTCGAGACAAAGGCCTGCGACGTCCGCATCCTGTCCCTTGCGACGGGGATCTCTTCGTCCTCTGGGGTCGATACGCGTGGCATAGGGAATCGTGCAGCATCGCCTGCAGAGTTGGCCGAGCTTAGGCCTGCGCGATGGGTGGTGCTGTCTGTTAGTCCTTGTTCCTGATCCCAAGTAAGGCTGTCGAGGGTATTTGTCTGTAAGTCCTGGGTCTGGAGGCGTGGGAGTTGTGAGAGGAGCTCATCTCGCTTGGTTGGGGCCAAGCTCCAGTTTGGGGCCAGGTGAGGCAAGAGGCACTCACGGTTATTCGGTAGATCCAACGAGGTCTCTGGCCCCGCGCTCAGCACGCTGAGGTGCCAATCCTGTTCTTGCTTCTGTAACCGCGCCTTGGTGTCCTTTGGGCTAAACGATGGCATCGGCAATGTGAACGATTTCTTGAGCTTCGTTTTGTCGCCCTCCTCAATGCTAAATTTGGCGCTTGGTTGACTGTTTTCTTTGACTTGGTCTTTCGCTTTGGGGCCTTTTATGCTTTTCTTTGTTGAGGTGTTCAGCTTGGTCGCCTCGACGACCGTTTCATTGGTCGAAACTTCACTCAAAGACCGTGGATTGCTCGGTCGGTGGTCCTTGCTCGTGTTCGTGGATTGGTACGACTTCTTAAACCGGATACCTTCGTCTTTGGCCGATCCCATGGTCTCCAGCGATCCATCGCGATGCGACTGGGAGTGAGGCGCTATAGGCGGAGGTCGGGGAGCCGGACGCGTTGCTACCAGGTCGCCATTATGTCGACTGACTTGGAGAGGTCCGTCTAAAATTAGCACTGTTTGTGGCTGACCCCTTGATTCCTTGGTTAGATTGGCCAGGGCGTGTTCCAACTCCTCCGCCGTCTGTGACAACGTCGGGCCGCGGCCTATCTGTTGTCCATGTCCATACCTATGCCATTCCGAATCATGCTCACGGTGAGAACAGCGCTCACGATGACTTCCACACTCGCGGCAGACTTCCCTGTATTGTTGCCCTCCCATGGCCACCCGGTGGTGCTGGTTTAGTCGCTGTGGTGCCAACAAATACTCCGAAGGTGATTGTGGCGAGATATCTGTCGACGTTGGTCTGTAGCGGGGGATTGCCAGTGGACTGGGTTTTCGAATTGGCTCGAGGGGCAAAGGCTTGTTTTTCAATTCTTCCATCGACACTTCTGAGGCGAGAGTACCGATTCGTGAGGGGCGGGCCCCCTCTGCTTGTCTTGATTGCCGCCGGGAGGCGGGTGAGACGGCGGACGAGGCCCGCGATGAGTAGATTGACGCTGCATCATCAAAAACACCCGCCTGAACTGGATCGAGGACGGAATATGTATCTGCTGGCTCAAGTGCGCTTCGCTCGCCAGCCCATTCGGTATTGACGCTGCTAAGGGAGGTGCAATGGCTGTAGCAAGAGGAAGCGCAGTCGAATACATCGCTGGCTTCAGAATACCAACTCTTTCCGCCCTTTACCTCTTCAATATCTGCTGATATATTATAGAGAGCATTGGGTCGGTCTTTCGATTCATTCTCAAAGAGCGAGGCATAGTCCAGGGACTTCATGTTTTGATCCGCCGCATCAGCTCTGGTAGTCTTGCAAGTTATATGAGAGTTCGGGAAAGAACCGGCTCAGTAGAGATTCAGAGGAGCAAGGGGCCGACTCTCTGAAACCGGGGAGATGTTTAAATCGGAGTCCGAGTCCGAGTCGTGAGAGTCGAGTTTAATGAATGTACGCAGCGAGTCTTGCGCGGAGCTTGGTCGGGCGTCGGGCTTTGTCTCGGGTTTCGTCGTCTCAGGTTTTGCCTCGGGGCTTTTGCTGTGTGTTGTTCCTCTCTGCTCTTTGACAAGAGTGTCTGATGTTGCGGTGGTTGCCAGGGTCTCTGTGATCTGGATATGATCAGGACTGATGGGATGAGAGCCCAATATCGAGTGTTCCATCCTCATCTTCACCGGCACCATCTCTGATCCTTTATCCTCGTGCTCGAATGCAGTTCCTCGCACTGCTTGCACTACCGGGCTCTCTTTGTCGTCTTGTTTCACAAAGTTATCTTCCAGATTAAGAGAAAGAGCCCGGCTTTGTCTTTGTTTATTCCAATTTGTCGGGCTGCGGTGGGTACGATGGGCTCGATGGAGCGGAAAAGTGAATGCCGATACCATTTAAAATTCTAATGTTGAGTATTCGAGGGTTAACGCGCATTATCAAGTCATGGCTTTTTCTATTCCTCGATTAGTCGTCTCCTTTATCTGGCGAGATCACAGTCGCTCCGTGTGTGGCGACTTGTCCTTCAACAAACTTACTGTAATTGGGTCCCTGGCGAGAAACCCCAGGAGATACGATTCCAGTTGTAGATGACATTGCTTTGTATTGTAGTTGTGGCGTCAACAAAGACCAAGTTCTTCGGGCTCTTTGAACATACACAAAGTATAGACAGGATCACAAAGTCACCCGGAATGTAAAAGAAAAAGCTCGGCGGATCAGGTATTTTTTAGGACGGGCCAAGTAGCGTGGCACTACCTCATAAAATGAGAAATATAATAGAATCAAACATGGGCGATGGCCGCCGACGACAGCGAGCATCTGACATGATCAAACCGCACATCCTCCTAGCCTGACTCAGACGATTGTCACCATGCATCAAACTTATGCACTCATTCTCTACGCTTATTGATCTCAATACGTACTGCTTCTGTAACACTTCACCCTGACACAAGGCTCAAATATACTCCCCAGATAACCCCAAAAAGGCTACCCACAAGCAATCTCTGACTTGGTGGAATGACTGTGAAGTTGAGAACAGACACAAAAGGCCACAACTTGAACCCGGCGATCATGATAGGCCAAAAATCCTGTATGACATCAAGTATCAGCTTTAATGTACCCTTGGAAAGGTTCATCCCCCAATGAACATCCAGAAACAGCCAGCATCTGGCTTGAACTTCGGGGGTCATGGCCCAACACCATCTCCACGATACGTACCTGCTGAATCTCGTTCTGAATTACATCATAATTCAGGCCCCGGAGCATACCCATGGTCATGATGAATAGTACGGTATTCCAAGCACCGCCAATCGTCTGATCAATGATGACTTTGGCGACTGTGTTGGTGACGTTTAGCCTCGGTTTCTGGGCTTCAGGGTCTCTGCGACCGCCCTTTTTGGCCTTTCCTGAATGGTTCTCTGGCGTCACTGTGCCAGGGAACCATGACTCCAAGCTCTCGAGCCAAAGATATCCCAGCGGTGACACGATGAAGGCGCAGGTGGTGAATTGCATCAACGCCTGGATGTCTAGCTGGAAGGGGGCCCGGTTTCCATCAGTTACTTGTCATTGTGCCATTCATTCTCAATGGGCTCAGATTAAGTCTACTCAAGTGGTTTTGTGCTTTTCCACTTGATCCCTGCCTTAGAACGCTCACATCGTAACCCGAGCCACACGCTTCTTCAAGCATATCAAGCCACAGGCCATACGGTGTGCACCATGAAATAGATAAATGAAAGGCCATCCATATACCCTTATCACGATAAGCCTTGATAACCTGCGCCAGCACATTGGACCCGGCATTGATAACCGCAGCCTGCAGCGTGGCCTTAGCAATCGGCGGGATTGACATACCAGCACCGGATCAGCCACAGCCACGATTCCGAAATTTGCTTATCACCTAAGAGGCAATAGAGCGTCCCCCGGTCAGTGCTTGTATTCGTGGTACCTTAGAAACACCTCGTATGCCCAGGTGGATGTTGGGTCCGGTCCGGCAGAATCCAACGGGGCCGCGAGGCTCAATTTCCTGCAGCAAAGGGGCCCTACTTGGATGCCAATTTCGGATCCGTTTAGAGCCACTCGTTGCACGGGAGATGTGGCTGCCGAAAATAACCTTAGGCTGGTTAAAGGGATAAGTTGAATGGAATTATGAAATTTAGTCAGGACACAAGGGATGGTGGAGGTGAAGGCCGCCAATCAGGTTGTGCATAGGGTAGCACTGCTCATCGGCTCTTCGAAATGAGTCGAGTGCTGTACCTTAACTTGTTAAGCTCTGAGATTTCCAGTGTTAGCCGGGTTTTTCCCAGCAAGAATGCAAATTATTCGGACACTGAGGGTGGTTAAGACGCTGGCCTTGCCAACTGTGTTGCGTACAGTCATTCTGTATCTTTTCAAAAATGGAGTGGCTTGCCCATCCAAATATCTGCAGTTTTGAGGATCTTGCTGCGTATTTGCTGCAGGAAGAACGAAATACGGTCATCCTGGAGATTAAGATCATAAGGGGCTCCATCCTCCCAGATTTCTTCCACTTGGTTCTCCCCCTCCCGAAGTATGACAATCGAGTCAGTGGTCCGATAGAGGCCGCACCGTAAACATTCCTGTCACTTCCTTCATCACCTTCCCTGCTCAAGATTATATAAGACTGCAGCTGGGACGTAGAACTTTGCCACTGGTTCTCCCTCACAGTCGCCTCTGGTTTCTTGTTTTCGATGAAGAAACCTCTGGACAATTGACCATTGCGCTCGAGCGTGATCAGAACGTTGGTTCGGGATTTCGAGTTGATTCTTGAATTGCTCTCTCTCTCTCTCAATGAGAACGATTGCTTTCTCAAAATACTGGCGCAAAATGCCAGTCCAGAGGTGATCGATCTCTATCTCCCTGGACTTCGGATTGATCCTTGTGATTCGAGCCCGAATAGACGGGACCTCCTTGTACTAGTTTCGCCACTGTATTTTGTTACATTTATTCTGTATATTGCAAAAGTGCATACCTTTGTGTGGGTGTGATTTCGGTGATGCTTGGGTCTACTGTAGACACCAGCAAAAAAAGAGAGTAGGACTAGGAAGGTCAGAAGCATCCAAAATACAATCGCCTATAAGCTAATTAGCCACTGCATTCGGAGTAGGCGTTGATCGGGCCCCAAGGAAGGTACTAGCAACGAAGGCGACGAAGGTAGTAAGTAAAGTATGTTGGTATATGGCATGCATAGCCATACTGATGCCCTATACCATTGGGTCGGTATCTCACGCGTACGAGCATTGCCGTGTTTCTGGTCCTATTTAGGACCGGTCTGGATCAATGCGGTTGGGCGTATCTGACTCAATGCAGTCGTACGTCTACCTGCTAGGGACCGTCGGAGGATCCGGGACCAACTAGCGGTGAAGGTTGTCTGAGTGTCATGTTACATAGAAAACTAACTCCAAGGGAGTAGGCATAAATATCCCCTCCTAGTCATCAGAAAGTATCATCTCGATTCATTCGAGCATCCTGCTTCAATATTCATTCCTTCTTCAAAGCCTATCTTTATTTTTCTCAACAAAGTAAAGGTAAAGTAGTTGTTTCCACTTCTGGTATATATTGCAATTATATATACCTTGGTAAAGTTATATGGTAGGCGGTGATTAGTCCTAAGTAAGACACTAGCAAGGAAAGCGAGCAAGATAATAAGCAAAGCAAAGGTAACGTAAAGGTTAAGTAAAGGTAAAATAAAGGTAAAGTGAATATAAAGTGAGAGATATAGATAAGCAAGCCTTAGATTAGTCTATTCGCGAGTTTTTGCTTGCAACCAAGGATGTGGTGGTCCGAAAGAGTAAGTACTATGCTTAACTGAATGAACTAGTTAACGCTAGTTTAGAAAGTGTGGGGAAGCCTCTATTTAATAGACCGGCCTCTGGGGTAAAAACCAGCGACATTCCCGGTTGGGGTTCGGGTTCCAAAGAGCAATATACATATTTCTAGACTTTGAATATCGTCTTCAAATACACCGACTTCAAGCAGCTATCTGACGACACCTCCAGGACCGGCAAAATCCTCGGCATCTCGAAGAGAACCTTGACCGAGGCGGCCAAAAAATGGCCAAATACCAGGGCTAGATGGCATACCTCGAGGATCGCGAGAAGTAATGGTTCAACGAGGCTAGAACCGACAAATAAGATGGAAGACGAATAATCCGAGTCGAATCCAGAGCCCAGAACGCAATGACTCAGCAACTGCATACCGCTTACATCATCGGACCCGGGCAGTTTCTAGCTTCGTCCCGAGTTCCTGTTTCTGCAACCTGCTCGCTGATCACCACTGTTCTGCGCTCTTTTTATCTGTCTTTTTGTGAACAGCTTTTTCTATTTGTTAAATCGCATTGCCACTTCGTGCTGTGATTGGGTGAGCAAGCTCACGATCTCTGCATCCCGGGTGCGCTCGGACTGTCTCAAATTTCCCTCAATTGCATGATTGGATTTGAAAGCGCCAAACAGTTCCTCGATCTGTCCGTGCTGCAAATATGACAGTCGCAGAGGGCACTTCAATCAATCGCCGCTCCTCTACGCAGCACTACCAAACCTTCGATACCCCTCCGCCCAAGTCGCGTGGGCGTCCCCATACGGGCCAGTCGGAGTCCTCTGGGGAGGCCTCGCACGATTACCACCATGATCTCACCGAACATACCACACATTCGCCACTGCCGAAGAAGCAGATGGCCGTGTTGGCCATGATTGCCTTGGCGGAGCAGACGGCGCTCAACTCGATCAGTCCTTATCTGCCGGATATGGCATCCACCTTTCCTGAGGTGCAGCCGACCCAAGTGGGTGTCTACGTGGGAAGCATTGCTTCGGCATTTGCTCTGGCACAATTCGTGACAAATTATTTCTGGGGGTGGCTTTCTGACCGCATCGGGCGCAAGCCGGTCATCCTCCTCGGCACCTTCTTGACCGCGCTCTGCTTCGTGGCCTTTGGATTATGCAAGACCCTGTGGCAAGCTATCGCGGTACAGGCATTGATGGGTGTAGTCAATGGAAATCAGGGCCTGGTATCGACTTGTCTGGGCGAAATCACGGACCGGAGCAATCAGTCTCAGGCCTTTACATACCTTCCCGTGCTCTATGGAATTGGGGGTATCACGGGTCCACTCTTTGGAGGGCTGCTGGTCTTTAAGCGCAACCCCTTCACAGGCGAGAAAAACCCATATCCGTACCTGGCGCCGAATCTTCTGTCCGCCTTTATCCTCCTGGTGGACTTTGTCTTGACTGCATTATTCATGGAGGAAAGCCTGGAAGATGCAGACGCCCTTCCAAGATTCGGCAAGAAGGTTCGCAGTCTCTTTTCATGGATGTGGCAATTCACAGGCCTTTCCCGGCACCCGACCTATCTCCGAGTTCCTAACGCTCCCATCCGCCGCAACACTGGCGATAGCCAAGAACATGATACTGACTTGGACTCGGCTTCGGAGGTGTCAAGTCAGTCACATCAACATGCAGAAGAACTAACGTGGGACGAATTATACACACGTGATACAATGCTCCTGCTTATCACATACTTGATCTTTGCCTTCTGCAACGTTTCCTTCAATTCGCTGTTTCCAATCTTCCTGCAAGCCAAACCGCCCATGGGACGCCATCTTACGCCATCTGAGATTGGTCTGTCCCAGGGATTTGCTGGAATTGTAACGATCATTTTCCAAATCTGTATATTCAACCGTCTGCGCGACAAGATGGGCAATCGATGGTCCTACCGTGCAGGACTGTTCGGTTTTGTTATCTCATTTCTCCTGATGCCTTTTATTGGATACAAGAGCGAGGATAAGAAGGGCCTGACTCGCAAGTCTGCTCTCATGGCCGCAGAGCTGTGCTTCGTGTTACTGGTCAAGACCATTGCCTCTGTCGGTGGCTTGACCAGTGCCCTGCTACTGGTAAGACATTTCATTGATTTTCTACAAATATCAAAGGCTAATTATCCTAGGTCACCAATTCCGCCCCGAACCATGCAGTCCTGGGCGCTCTCAATGGCCTCGCGCAAACCCTCAGTGCTGCCGGTCGTTCCGTAGGCCCTTTTTTCTCTGGAGGTCTCTTCTCCCTGGCTGCCAAGATCCAACCCAAGGGAGAAGCCCTAGCATTTGGAGTTTTCGGTGCTGTCTCATTCATCGGATTCATCTTGAGCTTCGGTATCCGCGGCCGCTCGCTTGAAGCAGAGGGCTGGGGCGAAGATTGTGACGATGGCAACTATAAATCCGACGATGATGAGCCCAGCGGCGCATAAGTCTATTCGTGGGATGCGAAACTTGCCGACATGACGTGACGACCTTTCTATGCCGATTTTGAGCCTCTTTACATTTGAAATATTTACTAGCCAATCCTTTGGTGGGGTTGGTCATGTATTCTTAGCTGAGCATGCCTCGGGGTGGTGTTTTTTTCTTTTTTTCGCATTCTGAACTTTAGACCGACTTGGATGGATGGCTGTTTGAACACTGTAAATCTCTTTGCGAGAAGCTGAGGCTCGCTACTCTGCTAGCTATCTACGAATATAAGCACCTAAGCTACATCTCGAATATGGGAAGACCAGACTACACTCTATTCGTACTACAGACAATAATTGAGCATCCAATTGATTCAAGAATCCTAATCACAACGACCGATGCCAAGGGCATGTTCCACTGCCACACCCGCGAAAGTAACGCGAGGTTTGCGCTTAAGGAATTCACAATCATCATTGCACGCGATAAGTCAGGCAGCGTTAAACCTTGAAATGTCTGTTCAACGAGATAACCTGTCTCTAATCGTACCATTCTATAATGCTAAAATAATCAATTAAATAAGTTTTAGTAGAAAGTAATACTGTTTGAACAGTGGGGATACTAACATCAACTTCACCACGCATTGCTCTTATCGCTCCGTTGGGGTCAAGCCTTTTTTGAGGAAAGGCAGTCCCCGTCACTCTGATCCAATTAGTTTCTGTTTCACGAATCTGTCCCTCAAAGCAAGGTAGTAATGCGTGTGAATTTCCCTTTCGTCGAAAGAGACATCCAGTGCACATAAATGCCGCTCTTGGGAATCAATCGCAGTCTGCTTCGCACGTATACAATAGCCAAAAACCTCGTTTGGCTTGTATCTATACACTATTCCAAATCCTGAGATATAGGTGTTCTCCCATTCATCGAGAACAGAGACAAGGGGCTTTAGGGGTTGTTTAATCCAAATAGTCTGAGACAGGTTGAAATGGTACCCAGGCTGCCCTAGATATATGATATTGGCAACGTATTCTGCGGATAGGTATGTTTGCATCGAAGAGTGGCACAAACCTCTTGCCAGTTAAGATCTGGAGAGAAATTAGACGTCTAAACTAATCTATATGGGCTATAAGTATCACGTGTAACCATTCTGAGGCCAACGTCCTCGTCATAACTCGATCCTATGTATCAGCATTTTCCGCGAGATGCCATGTGATAGTGGACAGGTTGTGGGAAATCCTTGGTAATTATCTTTTTCAAGGGTATGCCTGATTTCCCTCTCGCTCGGCCGAGTCCCAATGATATAAATCGCAGACAATACAAAATCGGCAATTGCGAGTCATGGAGGCGGACGTTGAGAATATATAGTTTGGGTGACCCACCCAACTTAGCGCTATTCCTTTCCAAGTTGCTAAAACCGCTGCAACAAATGAGCTTTAAGTGTTTCCTGTAGGAAATAAGCGCCGCGAGAATATCCTTATTTAAAGAAAAGAAGTATGTTAGAGTTGAGGTGAGATGTAGACTTTTCATACCATTTACACTTGCGTGGCTGCTTATAATATCAAAACAAGCAAATTTTTTCATCAACCACCCAAGTGGTCGAGCAGTAACTCGGCTATCACATCTTCCTTGGTCTAGTGGTCATGATTTCCGCTTGTCATTAACACTGATAAGCGCGGGAGACCGGGGTTCGATTCCCCGAGGGAGAGTTTTTGCTTTTTGATGTATACACACCTACCATCATGCCTAAATTGTCCCTTTTTTTGCATGCTTTGAGTATCATTCAACAAGCAAATCAGACTTTTTGTCTCAGAAACCCCCTCAGAAAACCACCATTGCCTGTAGAATAATGAAAATTAGCTGTGGCTCCACGTTAGGGTTACCTGCCGAGATGGGAAGTGTGGATCTCGATGGCAAAACTTTTGGATTCTATAACACAATTTTGCCCACAACTTTCAACAAGGCCGGCTGGCCCAATGGCAAGGCGCTTGACTACGAATCAAGAGATTGCAGGTTCGACCCCTGCGTCGGTCAAATCATCAACAATGATAGGTTCCACGCTAGTAGCGTCTCCAGCGTGGTTCAAATTTTTTTTTTTCTATCTTGCTTGCGCCATATATGGAGGATACTTGCTGTGTCTGTATGATGTTTGAACGAAGGGGAAATAACGATAGAAAGGAAGGCAACCCTAGGAAATAGAATACATAATAAAAGTTTTGATAAAGAAGCTTGACATAGAAGGCATATAGGTGTGGTATCATTATTTGTGTAAAATCACTTATGTGTCTGATAATGACAGTCTTGAAGATACGTGACGGTAGCAAAGCGACTGAAATAAGGAAAGGCATTAGATAACGAAGAGTTCAATATACGTAGTATCAAGTAAAAGTGAATGCAGACGAAAGCAGAGCTACGGCAAATCATCACTTCATCAAAAGATTGACAGCCCAGGGAACACTCAATCCACGCAGATCTCCGTAATGCTGTCCAACCCCTAGGAAGACAATGGGGATGCCCGTAGCGTGGACCATGCTAACTAGCGTTCCAACCATGTCGCCCACCGTATCACACTTGCTAATGATGAAGCCGTCCAAGTTCCGGCCAGTCCCAAATGCCGCGTTGAAGTTACGTGCCTGCATGACACTATCTGTTCCGACCAACGCCTCACCGACCATGAAGATCTTGTCGGGGTTGGCAAACTTAGCGAACTTCTCGAGGGAAGACATGAGACGCTGGTCGTTATGACGACGGCCTGCTGTATCAATCAAGACGACGTCGAACTTATTGGCAGCAGCGTAGTCAACTGCGTCCTTGGCAACATTGGCAGCATCTTTGCCGTAGCCCTTTTCGTATAGCTCAATATCGCCAGCACCATCTCGGATGCTGAGCTCCTTCAGGTTGCGGGCGTGAACACGAAGTTGCTCAACAGCGCCAGAACGGAAAGTATCACAAGCCGCGATGAGGACTCGGTACTTGTTCTGCAGAAGGAAAAAGCAGATTTTGCTCAGGTTGGTCGATTTGCCGACGCCGTTGACGCCAACAATAGACATCACGTAGGGGCGGGGAGCATGCTGCTTGGTGGTCGGGGCAGTTACGGCGTTGATCTCGCGCAGCAAATCCAAGGACGAGGTGGGAGTCAGCATCTTCCGCAAAGATGCCTCCATAGCGATACGAAGCGCGGCGTCGACGCTTTGGAAGTTGGCAGTCTTCTTCCCAACGAGCTCGCGCTCGACACCTTCGCAAAGACGAACGGCAGCCTCACGGGCGACGTTCTTCTTCAAAAGATGATCCTCCATAGCCTTGAGGGGCTTTTCGAGGTCGGCCTCAGTCAAGGTCTTGCCGCCGACAATGTTGCGGAAGAAGCCACCGACGGCGTTGAACCCAGAGCCAACAATACCCGAGGAGGCACTGCCCTTGTTTTTCTCAGCGTCGGCGTGGTCCAGAATATCGTGAACCTCGTCGCCCAGTTCTTTCAAGACAAACTGGCCCTTTCCAGTTCTGCGACCCCATTCATCCTGGGGGATAGCCTCAACGGCAGGAGCGGCAGAGTCCGCATCGTTTGCAGGAGCAGAATAGTCCAGAATCTCGCCATCATCCTCATCAGCATACCCGCTAGCATCCCACTTGCGGCCCTTCTTTGCAGAGCCCTTGGGGGTTTTGCCTTTGCGAGAAGTTTCATCTCCAGACGAAGCATTAGCATTCGCATTCTGGAGTTTCTTCGCACGGCGAGAGAGTCGACCGCCGGGTCCAGCCTTTCCAGTGAGAATGTGGCCCGCGGGGGTCGAAGACCTAGAAGTATCAGGAGTTGCTGGTGGCGTGCCCTCATCAGAGGTCGCCCCGGCCAGCGCAGCTTGAGGCTGCGCTTTCTTGAGGCCAGGAATTGGCGGTGGCGGAGGACCTCCATTGTCTGACGAGACAAGCGGGTCTTTCTTCTCCCCGGTCTCTGCAAGGTGCGTCTCTGCGACACTGCCAGTATTGTCCTCCAGCTCGCGTACCTGCTGTTCAAAGTATGGGTCGAATCGGTACAGAGTGATTCTCGTGCGGTTTCCTTTTAGCTGGTCCTTGTAAAGGTCGATAAAGATGGTGGAGATGTTCTCAAGCAGCCTGTCAATCCACCCGAGATGGAGCAGCGATTGGTAGACAGCCTATGGAGCATACGATTAGGTTCGCGACACAATGGAATAGTCTGAAGAATATGCGACAGGCGGGGAACGTACCACAAAGATCAGGTTGAACTCCTTGACCCTCTTCCACTTGAGGGTATATTTCTCTTTCTTGAATGTCGGCGAGACGCCGGCGGAAGCTCCTTGGGGCACGACTTTCTCCTCGATAAAAACATCGTTGATCAGGCTGTTGATGACATGGGACCCCACTGGCGCGTAGGACTTGGACCACAGCACCACACCGGAGGTGGTGAGGATTTCGAAAGCTTCCAGCATCGTATATTATGCTCTAGGATCGTATAGCGAACGCAAAAAGGGGTATCTTGCAGCGAAAAAGGGGGTCACAAAGTGGACGGGAAGGTCGTTGTGGCGGCTCAACCAAGAAGCGATGTTGGAGCTCGAGGCAGAGCGGATCTTCAGCCACGTATAAACACTTCCACTCTACCTGTACCTCACCTCTTTCCACCCCCGACCTCGCTCCTTTACGCGGCTCCCCGACTCCTTCAGTGCACCCTATTCCGATATCCTCCGTCGTTTCAGGAACACTATGTATCGGGGCTCATTCGCACCGCCGCCCGCACAGTCGCCGCCTCTTCACCACCCCGTCCCGCAGCATGTCTCGACCGTCCCCATGATGCGCTCCCCTCCCCCTCCCTCCCAACAGACCCCGAGTGCCGGATATGGCGGCGGAGGCAATCCATATCAACCATCCCCCGCTCAAGGTGGCGCTCCCGGCGTCGCCGGCGGTTATGGACCCAATTTCCCCGGGTTCATGAGTGATCCTACGGCCCAGATGGGTTTCCAGGTTGGGAAGACTGCAATGGCCGCAGGACAGGAATATATGGAACAGAACGTGTGCACCCTTTGGAAAGCCTTAGTTCATGGACACCTGTCTCTAACTGGGAACTACAGTTCAATCGCTATGTGTCCATACCCGCTCTAAAGCACTACTTCAACGTCTCGAACTCCTACGTCCTGAACAAAGTCGGGCTCGTCCTCTTCCCTTGGCGACACAAGCCCTGGTCCCGCCAGCAGGCCAGAATGGCGACCAATGCTACCGGACCGGATGGCCAGATCGTCCAGCAGCAATACTCCTCCATGTTCCTGCCCCCTCGAGACGATCTCAACTCGCCCGATATGTACATCCCCGTCATGGCTGTGGTCACATACATTCTTTTATCCGTATTGCTGGCTGGATTCCGCGGAGACTTCCACCCTGAACTGCTGGGTTCGGTCACAACCACGTCTATTGCGGTGATCATCTTTGAGATTCTGTGCTTGAAGATGGCCATGTACATTCTCAGCATCAACAATGATTCGCAGTTGCTGGACCTTGTCGCCTACTCTGGCTACAAGTTCGTGGGCATCATTGCTACCTTGGTTACGTCTGAGATCTTGACCCCTGGGCGTGGAACTGGAGGCTGGGTTGGCTGGTCGGTCTTCATCTACACTTACCTGGCCAACGCATTCTTCCTGGTAAGTTATCAGTCATGGTTTCTTAAGTTCGGTGCATTATTGACCTGCTTTATTTAGCTCCGCTCGCTAAAGTACGTCTTGCTCCCCGATTCGGCCGACTCATCCATGCGTGCCGGTGCAATGCACACCGTGGCTCGTGGCCAGCGCAATCGTCGCACGCAGTTCTTGTTCGTCTACTCGTACATCATCCAGTTTGTGTTTATGTGGGTGCTCAGTCGCGAGGGTCCAGCCACATCGGGTGCGAACGGAAGCTCATAGTCGAGTCGTGAGTTGGAGCAACGAACTGCATGATAGGTATAGACTTGGGTTGGTCGGAGGGATGGCATGCATGGATAGGGAAGGGAATCCATCACATTGCTCGAGGTCCGGGATTTAAAAGGACATCAGGCCTCAACAGTCACGATATAGCACGACTTACTGTAATCAAAATATCTACATTTTCAAAGCGCGTGCGGCGTTTTCAATCACCACCCATCTTCGAGGTAGCTGATCCGGGACTGTATATTGAACGGAATGCATTTAGAATGCCGGGGATCTCCAAGGTTGTTCGGTGGTGAAGAACCAAATCGTCTTGCCATGGCGATCTAATACTGGTCAACCAAGTAAAGTATGCCTGGGGTAGCATAGTCATCTAGGGAGTCTAATGGAATTCATCTACGCTAGAATGTCAAGGATCTACAGAAGCATCTAGAAGTACTCCGTACACCAGAAGAGATAAATTTCGAAGAGATATTTGCATTTCTATAGATACGAGCTGTGAAGCAGGCACTGGTAGAGTAGTGACTGATCAACCTGTTCAATGTTAGAAAATGATTCCAACAGAAACATCAAACGAAGCAAGAATGTGTAATGGTCCTCAGAGATCTTGGTGAAAAGGAAATTTCAGCTGCCCGAAGGCATCAATTACTATCTAGGCGTGATAAAGTTTTGTAATCATCGGGCCGGGGGAGAAGGAGTAAAAAGTAGAACAAGTAACGTACCCTTTGAGAAGTGAGACCGGACAAGCAAGAGCTTAGTCCGGCCAAGGTATCTCAGAGCTGCAAGGCTAAAAAATCTTCGACAGTCAGCAAAGTCCAGCTAGTGCAATGATAGCAAGGAATGTGTTGACATCAAATTCAGAATATGTAAGAAATTGAATATCATCCGACAGCGCTGTATCGAGACCCCGGCGAGGGCCTCACAGACACTGGGTCAATCGCAAATTACCGCATCATGTAAGAGGGAAGAAAAGAAACAGTGGAGAGTCGGACATACATTGAGGAAGCTCATGATAGAGCAAGACTCGAAGCTGGAAGGTTAGTTGATGGATAAGGAGCAACATTAAGCTCAGGGTGAAGCAAGAACAGTGACAGCAGTAAAGCAGAGATCAGAAACAAAAAAAAAAGGAAGAAAAGCAGCAGATCGGAACAACGAAGCCCCGGGACCGTGATACGCTGACATAATCGAACCCTAGACCCGCAGCTGAGTGGCCCGCTAAGCGAGAAGTGTGTGGGCACATCCCGAAATTCGACAGCGCAGACTTGGACAATCCGACTCTTTCGACAACAACCCTCCCGACTTATCTCCAACCCCCGGTTGTCGACCGTGAGTGCATTCGCTGCTGAATCGCTCTGAACGTGCGCTGAGATCTATTGTTTGCAGAATTTCGCCATGGCCGATATCGATGTCAAGCTCGCTTCGTGGAAGCTGGTCGAGGTTGGCCGCCTCGTCCTGATCCGCCGCGGCCCCTACGCTGGCAAGCTCGCTGCCATTGTTGAGATTGTCGACCACCGTCGTGTACGTTGAAAACCGCTCCCTTCGATTTTGCCCGGACAAGGAAATTTCGGGAATCGAAAACCGGAAAGGTTGGGAGAACATTTGTGTTGACTCGCGATTGCCTGCAGGTCCTGGTCGACGGTCCCTCCGGTGAGGAGCAGAAGATCGTGCCCCGTCACGTTCTTCCCCTCGCCCACGCCACTCTCACTCCCTTCACCATCCCCGCTCTTCCCCGTGCTGCCGGTACCGGCCCCGTCAAGAAGCTCTGGGCCAAGAACGAGATTGATGGCAAGTGGGCCAAGTCCAGCTTCGCCCAGAAGACCGAGAAGGCCGACCGCCGGAAGAACCTGACCGACTTCGAGCGCTTCAAGGTTCTGCGTCTCCGCAAGCAGGTACGTGATGGATAGAGATCGGGGGTACGAGTGCGCAATGCGCACTACTCGCTTCGATCATCAATCGCAAATTCATCGGTAACAATGTTCTAACTATCAATATAGGCCCGCTACGAGGTCCAGAAGTCTTTCGCCAAGGTCCGCGCTGCCGCTGCTAAGTCATAAATGATTACGAGGGTTTGGTGCATAGGATGAAGGAGGTGTCCTGGGACGGGTTTCCATAGCTGGCATTTCCCCCAGCAAAATGGCTGTATGCATTATCAATATTACAGCAAAAATGATTCAAAATCCTTGATATCCCGGCAAGGGCTTGTTCCATTTGTTCCTCTTGTGTTCTAGGCCTATCGGTCTATTTTATAAGAACCGGGAAACCCATTTTCCTTGACATTGAGGAAAAAGTCAATTGAGTAGACAATGGCTACAGTCTTGAATTTCTATTTAATCTTTGTTTCTTAAAAAATCGTCAGTAAAAGCAATGTCACCCATAGATGATGGCTTAGGTATACTGTGATAGGGCAATTGTGGGAGTCCGGGGTGGGCGCAACCGCTCGCTAACGATTTTCGGGATTGGCCAGCGCACAGCTGGTTGACCTTTGACCTTACGACCATCAAAATCCCCCTGCTTCCACCACAGCTCGATATCTGAAAACCAGGTGCGTTCGATTGCTCGAATACCCGTCTTCTGCCATTTTTACCCTCCAGAACCGCTGTTTCCCGGGTGTTGTGCGATTCGTGGGGGGTAATGTCGTTCTCCCACTATACGCCCGCCCTCCCACCTTCCACCCACTAAGCTTCTCTGAACCCGCGCAACCACCAGCTTACTGACTCAACCTGCTTGGATATCTGTAGATTCGCCTACGCATTCACAATGGCCGACCCCCGTGTTGAAGAGCTTCCCGATGAGGAGGTCCCCCAGAACGTTGAGGAGGGTAGCGACTCCGAGTCCGAGGCCGGCGACGCCAGCATTCCCGCCGGCGCTGCTGTTACCATCCACTCTCGCAACGAGAAGAAGGCTCGCAAGGCCATTGCCAAGCTCGGCCTGAAGCACGTCCCCGGCATCACCCGTGTCACCCTCCGCCGCCCCAAGAACGTATGTCATAGCTCCGACTGTGGAAAAAGATGGCATGGACCAGCGCCTTGCAGTTACTGGAAATGCCGGGCTATTTCATGTTGATTCTGTGCTTCACCCAGAAGCTGATATTTTGAATTTATAGATCCTCTTCGTCGTCAACCAGCCCGATGTCTACAAGTCCCCCAACAGCAACACCTGGATGTATGTGCCGCCTCTCCCCGATATTCATCGATATCGACATTCTGACTCTTTCTTCTAGCATCTTCGGTGAGGCCAAGATTGAGGACCTGAACGCCCAGGCCCAGGCTTCCGCCGCTCAGCAGCTGGCTGCCGCCGAGGCTGCCGGTGACCACGCTGGTCACGACCACGACCACGACCACTCCGACCTTGGCAAGGCCCCAGAGCCCAAGAAGGACGAGGAGGAGGACGATGGTGAGGAGGTTGACGAGAGCGGTCTCGAGGCCAAGGACATTGAGCTGGTCATGGCCCAGGCTAACGTTTCCCGTAAGAAGGCTGTCAAGGCCCTGCGGGAGAACGATAACGATATCGTCAACTCCATCATGGCTCTCAGCATATAATAAGCTAGCTAAGATGCGGTTCTGAGCGACATGGGTTTTGCGTGATGGTGGTGTCCGTTACGGCGTGCCCATAAGTGTATACAATTCCAAGCAAAAAGAATTGAACCAACGTCATCAATGCAATATCCTTGTAGATTTTGTAGTCATAGTGTAAGATTGCTTTTAAATAGACATTACATTCCACCCTTGGAAGTGTGTCTTACGGCGGTTTTATAGCAGTGAGCCGATGCTCGGATGCCGGATAGTCACGTGCCTCCCGCATCCAAACCTTTCCGAGTCAAACTCGCCTGCCCGGCACCTCCCTGCACATCGACCTCCCCCCTCTTCTCTCCACCTCCACACTTCATCTTCCTTCCGTCACAATGGCAGCTGTAGGTGACACCGTACCGGCTGCATTGCGCAGCAAAACCTGCCCCGAGCATTGACCAAACCCGCTAACGCGAAGGCTCCCTACACAGCGCAGCGCCGCTCTCAAGATCGACTGGGCCAAGGTTTCGACCTCGCTCGGCCTCCGCGGCCAGACCGCCGCTTCTCTCCAGAACTTCAAGAAGCGCAACGATGACGCCCGCCGCAAGGTCCAGGTCCTGTCCGAGCAGCCCCATACCGTCGACTTCGCCCACTACCGCGGCATCCTGAAGAACCAGGCCGTCGTCGACGAGATCGAGAACCACTTCAAGAGCTTCAAGCCCGCCACCTACGACGTTAACCGCCAGCTCAAGGCTATCGATGCTTTCGAGGCCCAGGCTGTTCAGAACGCCGAGCAGACCAAGGGCAAGGTCGAGGCTGAGCTCGCCAACCTGCAGAAGACTCTGGAGAACATCGAGACTGCCCGTCCCTTCGAGGACCTCACTGTCGTACGTGCTTTGTGGTTGAGTGAAGGGCTTGGATCAATTGCTGATTATGTTTTGCGCCTAGGACGAGGTTGCCGCCGCCCAGCCCGAGATCGACGAGAAGACCGCCTCCCTCGTTTCCAAGGGCAAGTGGATGCCCGCGGGCTACAAGGTATGTGGAAACCTGCTCTGTGGCTTTTGCAATGTACTCATGCATCTGTTTACAGGAGCGCTTCGGCGATCTGTCCGCCGTCTAAACTTTGGGCTCATCTTGTGTCCAATTTCCGTTTGTTATCCCCCGACTCATCACACTGCAAGATGTATTTGTTCGATGTCAAGCATATGGCGCTTTTGCCAGGGTAGTCTTAGACGCCTCCCGTCCTTGGTGTGGTGGGCGGTTGGGATGTGTATAGAAACATTAAATTCAGATCGTTTCTGCGTTCCCCTTTATGACCATTCAACTGCAGGTGGACGAGTATTTTCGACTTGCAGGGTTTCAAAAGACATGACTACCAGTATAACCGCGTAGACCCGGCGAATATGGCTTGGCCGTGAGCTCCGGGGATGATAACCTGGAACCTTGTCGCTAACCGAATATACCTCGGGATACCTCTTATCACGCGACTAAGTGGCCAGTCATGACAGCCCTGAAGCACACAAAGATCCATTCAATCGTCTTTTTGAACCTCCAGAAGACAGAACTAACAGGCCACACGAATATTATCCAGGCCTACCTACTCTTATTTACCTCCGATTCGTCCAATTTACCTCGGATTCTACCCAGATATGCAATGACCGGATCCCCGAGTCAGCAACATCCCTGTACACGCGAGATCCTAAGCTCCTGAGCTCTTTGAAATCAGCGTCCATTCTCCACCAGCACAAGTGGCAGAGACCTGACTGTGGATGATTTTCAAGTATGCATGTAGCTAGTTTCAAGGCACGCCAAGACCTCCAGCTTGCTTCCAGCTATCTCCACCCCTCCCCCTCCATTCATTCCCAATCTACAGCAGAACAGCTTCCACTCCCCAGATCCAACATGAACATTGACCACTTCAATACCTCATGGACCATAATTCCACTGAAATGAAAGAATTCCTGCTCCCCGACGCACCTCAGCCCTGCTATATCCGCACCGGTAAAGGAGATAAACACGAGCATCCTTACGCTCAAGGCATCTCCTAAAGCACGAGGACCACATCATCGCAATGAGTCAATCCGACCCACTGGCCGACCACCCGTGCTCGCGCCTGGAGTCCCTACCAGCCGAGATATTACAGTTGATCTTCCTGTACAGCCTGGAAATCAACCTCGCCCGCGCCTCGCCGTACCTCAGCCGCGCTCTCTCCCACCCACTGTTATATACATGGTTGGTACGACTAGCATTCAGCAGCACCAATCCCGGCTCCCGAGAGGGATTCTTCACCCCAGACTTCCTACCCCCACCACTAGACTTCTGGGCCTTACCATGGCAACAGCGCCAGCATCTTCAAACCGCCATCCTAACATGCAGATGGTGTACATTACCATTCTTTCGACAATGCCAACGTGAATACGTGGAGCACACCATCCGGCGCAAATGCGCCAACCTCACATTCAGCCCCGATGACCAAGCCCGCCTGGCACATCTAGACCCGTACTTCTCCAACCTAAGCCAATGTGACCGGGCCATAGATGGCCGTCGTGGAAAAGGCGACCTAGTCCTCCCCGCATCCGCGCCCCCAGTCGAAATCCGCACCGACCGCAAAGTCGCAATATGGTTCCATTTCGGCGCCGTGCAGATCCGCGAACCAAATGATATCTACTTCGAAACCGACCTCTTCCGTCTCCCCTGCTCCGTGGTCATAGCACCAGGCCGTATACCAGATAAACTACTCCGCGCCCCCTGGTCGGAGTCCCAGTTTGAGTTTCTACAACTCCTGTCCCTGGACTTTTACCTCGATGATGAATTCTCCACTGATCGCTCGGCACGCATTACTACGCGGTTGATTCACCGGCGCAGTATTGAGCCTTTTCAACGACTGCTGAGGATGTATTTCCGCGCGGCGAATTGTCGCATTCCAGCGCGTTGGCCGTTGCAGATTTCGCATTATGCGCAGGTGAGGAGGTATGGGAGTGGTTCTGGAGATCCCTTTGCGACTTTCCTTCTTCATGAGCGGTGGGATGACATCCCTGCGACGGCCAAGGAGGAACTGCTGCGTTATGTAGAGACTGGGTCCCGGGGTTGATGTCAGGACGTGGTAAGTCTTCTCACGTCTCTTACCTCCGTCTCACCCTACTCTGTACAATTACAGTATTGCACATCGACTAGAATGAATACATAGTGGTTTCCGATTGAGAATTCCAATCCATTGCGCCTGGGTATGTAGCGTGTAGGGGAAGACAAAAGGTCAAGGTATTCCCCGGATACCAAAGTAAGAAATACAAATCATAGCGAAAACCCCTAGCAAAAGCAAAAACCCATCATATGAATCGTGACTCATAAGCCAGCGCGTAATTTGTCGTTGCGTTAGACCGCAGACCGAGTTCGGCGTCTACGCCCTCCGCAGGAACCACATGTCAGGCAGGAGATGATCACATCGATGACAGTGACGATGCCATTGATGATGGCATGAAGGACGGAACCGATAGCGTTGACGACGCCCATGAGACAGGCGCCGATGGCGTGGAAGACGCTTTGGATCTGGTATTTGGTTAGCTGTTGATCAAGGTGAGAGATGCAGGGGGGACGTACACAAGAGACGACGGCACCCATGATGGAAGAAGGGCGAGACCCGGTGGAGAGGAGTCTTGAGTAGGTGTTTTAAGATTTAGGCTTTGAAGAAACAGTGGTGTAGCTTGAAGAGGCGGTAGTGTGGGTAGATGTATCAGAGAAAGGTCGCATGTTGAAAGAGAAAGGTACCGAGGGGGGAGGTATTTAAGGAAAGAACCACGTTCTCAACGTGACACAAGGACGACCCAGATAGGGATTTTCGATGATAACGTAGCTTCTTCTGAAAGAGGATGGAAGTATAGACGATCCCAAACCTCAATCAGACTGATCTGCTACTTTTGGACTTGGGTGGAATGTTTTCCAACTAGGGCTGAGACAGGTCTGACGTATGGATGTACAGATGAAGAGAGTGTGGCGACCTGTAATATTGATTTAACACGTTTAAAATGGACTACAGTAGAATGAGGAACGAAGAAGAGAAGAAGATTTGGTACGATGTTTCAGTGATCAATGTGGCTTGACCTTCGTCATTTCGATTCCTTGATTTTGGCTTTTTTTCCCAGTTTCCAGGTTTCGGTGGTGCATGTGCTACCATTGGATCCATTTTAGTGGTTCGTTGCTGTGTGCCTGGATTCGAGGTTTCTATAATAATCTCTCCTCTTCCATTCTCTGCTAATACTTCAAGGTCATGTTAACTTGGAGCCGTGCCCCTCAGATCTTTTTTTATCTCTATGACGTCACTTGATATTGTATCTCCAAATGGGATCACGTGGTTAACGGTCATCCGGCACGTGACTCAACCAGCCCTGGGTCGGGTGCCTCTTCCACCAATCAGAGCTGCTAGCTGAGATACAAAAATGTGAGGCGTAGCTAAACTAACTTCGTGATGATTCTATAAGATGTGGCACTTTGATGGAGCTGTCCCCCAGCGGCTCCTGGAGGAAAAGGTGGGGTGACGGATCACTGATCACTGATCACAATGGCGCGTCAGGTCAATCGGACTCCAGCGACGCGGACGGGAAGTGTTCCGCCCGGCAACGCGAGAATATCCAAATCTGCGTCCGCGTCCAGACCCAAACGGCCCCCGGGGCGCCCCTTTAAGATGCCTCGGAGCGCAAGTGCATCTGCATCGGCATCGTCATCCCGATCTGGCCGCTCGGGATGTCCATCTGCCTCGCCTAGCGTTGCCCCAACCCCACCCCGCAGAACCCTTTCCATGCTCGAGGCCCTGCCCAGGGAGCTCATCCAGCAGATTTTCCTCTACTCGTTGAACCTCAATCTCCCACGAGCTTCACCCGCCCTTGCCGCTGCGCTATCCAGAGAACATCTCTACAATCTATTCATTATCCTCGCCTTCTGGGATGACCCGCCGAGCGATGACCCGCCGAACAGTCACCCCAAAAGCGAAGCCATTGACCGCATCCTGGCACCACTGGAATACAAACCATTGACACTACAACAGCGCACCAAGCTGCAGGAGGATGTCTTCCGCTGCCGATTCTGCACACTGGACCGCGTCCGGGAACAGATCCCCAACATGATCATCCTGACCATCCACCGCCGCTGGATCAACGGCGGTATGGTCATGGAGCGGGACCAACAGGAGGCACTCGAGCGTTTCATGAATCGCAAAGACGACACAGTCAGGACATTCAAAGCAAAGGGGCCTCCACTCAAGGGCCTCCCCGAGATGATCGGTAATCCCCTAATGCTACAACTGGCCAGCATACCCGGTCCGCACGACTACGAGCTCTGCATCACTCCAATGGTACTCACCGAGATCCGCTCAAAAACGATGAGCACAGTCGTGACCTGGCCCGCCCTCGAGCTGCGACTATTCCCCCCACACCTCCTTCGCGGTCCCAACGGATTCAGTCCTGCAGACGTCGAGTTCCTCGAAATGCTGCGTATCACCTCATGCAACACCTCGCCGCCGCGTGGCACTGGACTAAACCCAAGTACAACAACGACACTTGACCGGACAGCACTACACGAAGGCGTGACGATGGCCATCCGCACGCTGAACTTCGCAGCGCTCGAAACCTTGCTCAAAATCGACGAGTTCGTCGTCCGCTGCCATCGCAACAACGGTCGACATCCCGCCTTCTATACCATTCCCTCGGACCATTTCCTCACCGTTACTCGTCTCGACTGCGACCCGCTTCAGAACGTCCGTTTATTCCGGACTCTTTTCCGCGCCTCTGCCGAGTCTTTACCCATTAACTCACGGGAGATTATGCAATGGACACTAGACGTCATCCGTCTCACTGAGGAAGATCCAGTGCGATATGGCAAGATTGGGAAATTCGCTCGCTGGTTCTCTGATTTCTATATTCGGATCGAGGAACAAATCGAATATGCGAGCGTTGATCCCAAAGGCCAGTTATTCTGTCTTGGGCAGTTGGATTATAATGATTTGGAGGGGAGGGCGTATGTGGATGATGTGTTGAAACCTGATGAAGATGCACCGGGGAATTATCTCTACGAGACTCCGTTTGATCCGCAACATTGGTGGTTGAAGAGGTTTGGGCCTGAGGTGCCTCCGGGTTTTATTCGAAGCCCTCTGATGAGTGGGCCTTGAGTCTGGATTAGAAGGGTGATTTGTGATACCCAGTACATACATTATTAGAGCCCTATTATGTTTATAGAGCGGACTTGCATGTCCAGTACATAGATACATTCAATGCCATGCGTACATATCTTACAAGTTCCAATTGGAACATAACCGACTTGGAATTACAAATTACATATTTCGCAGCAATCGCAGAATCCCAGCAACACGTCCCCCAAGCGTAATCTGATATCCCGTCTCAACCACCCCCTTGCACATCTCCCAAGCCTTCAGCCCATCTTTCTCCCCAGTCTTCTGAATAGGATAATCCACCCTGGGAGGAATAGCAGTACCCACTAGGCTAGGGAACCGATCCACGCAAACAGACTTCATATTGCACAGACCCCGCAGTCCCTCATCGCCTGCAAACCGACCGTATCCGGATCCCTTGACACCGCCAAAAGGCAGCTGCACGGCATAGTAAGCGCCAAAATCATTGACGGAGACCATTCCGGCGTCGATTCCGCATACACAAGCTTGCACATCGGCGGCATTGTGACCGAAGACGCTGGCGCCGAGCGCGTAGACGGTTGAGTTGGCGATGGAGATTGCGTCCTGGACGGACTCGGCGCGCATGACGAGGAAGATAGGCGCGAAGAGTTCTTCCTGTGCGATTCGCATGTCTCGTGTCACGTCGACTAGTAGCGTGGGCGCGAAGTAGTGGCCCTGGGTATGGATCGGGTGTTCCACGCGGGTACCACCGGCTAGTAGTCGTGCGCCTTGCTTGACAGCATCAGCGATGAGGGATTCCAGTTTATCGAAGGAGGCGGGCGAGATCATGGCGCCCATGTCTGGAGTTGAGGTGTCGAGGAGGATGGAGCCGAGACGGAGGAATTTGATGCGTGGCTCGACGATTTCGATGAGTTTCTCGTAGGAGCCTGGGAGAGCGATGACGCGCTCAACGCCGATGCAGTTCTGTCCGGCGGATTGGAACACACCGCGCATGAGGATTGAGGCTAAGGCTGGGAGGTTGCGGACGGTGCGGCTGTCGTCGAGGATCACGGCTGGGTCTTTGCCGCCTAGCTCGACGCATACGGGGATTAGGGCTTTGGCTGCGGATGCGCACACCTTGTGTGCGACTGGGCGGGATCCGATGAAGGTTATATGGGCGATGTCCGGGTGTGAGGTCAGTGTGTCTGCGACGGTGGGGAGGCAGACAACGGTTTGAACTAGGTCGCGCGAGTAGCCACAGCTAGACAGGGCACCGCGCACGATATCAAGGAAAAAGGATGTGCACCAGGCTGTCTGCTCGGAAGGCTTGACGACGATTGAATTTCCAGTGAATAGGGCGCTGATGACCGGTCCGATGAAGTTGTGGAATGGGTAGTTCCAGGACACGCAGGCGCCCACTACGCCCAGAGGCTCGTATGTGACCATGTTCTTCTTGTACATCATGAGGAAGTTGGTGGGCCGGCGCGACGGGAGCAGTGCCTTTTCGCCATGGTCGATTGTCCACTTGAGCTTCTCGACCGTTACCAGGATTTCGCCAAAGGATGCATCCACTTTCGTTTTTCCGGAGTCGAGGCAACAGGCAGTCACGATGTCATCCTGGTGGTCAAGGACGTACTTTAGCAAGGTTCGAAGAACCTTTCTGCGTTCAGCGAAAGTAGTTTTGGCCCACTCGCGCTGCGCAGCCTTGGCCGCCCGCACACAAGCGTCGACATCCTCGACCGTGGCAGGCTTGATCCCGTTACCCAACACTCGTCCATCAGCCGGGCAGTAGCTCATAACCAAGTTGTCATTCCATTTCTGTGTAGAGTTCCAGCCATTAGCACAAACTGAATCACAGACGTGACAGCACTAGGCTGCCAAACAGCTCAAACTCATGGAGACTCACCCCCCGAACCTGATCCTCCAGCACGCGCTTCTCCTGCCCCTGAACCTCAGCCCATTTCTTCCCCTCCCCACTATTGCGCACTTCCTGCGGCAAGGGGACATTGAACGTGATGGCGGCCTCCCTCTGGCTCAGAAGGTAGAGGTACCCCACGTAGGCGGCGACCAGGGAGACGAGCGCGATCCCGAGCAATTGGACATGTTCGGCAGAGATGGAGGAGCTGTAGGGTTCCACGGCGGTGCGCATGCACTGTGGAAGGTGAGAGAGCAGACAGTCCATGCTGCGGGGAGGAAATGGGGGGAATTGTCGCAGCCCCTGGAGCTTGTACAAACATAAAGTGATCTTTTTCCTGCCGATAGGCGATAACACCACACGGACCACCTAGGCACCCCTTATATATGTGGGGTTTACTGTCAATTTGAAGAAATGTATTTTATTTTATTTTATTTTAATTATTTTAATTATTTTTTTTTAATTTTTTAATTATTTTTTTGATATGTTAGGTAACGCATAATAAAGGAATCCGAACTAGGCATACAGGGGTATAAAATATGAGCAACCGAATTCGCCAGTTCGCCGATAAACGCCGTTCCACCTCATAAAAATAGATGCGTAGCAAAGTCACGCCTGACGGAGTAAGTGGATCGTTAGAAAGTTCATGCCTGGAACATCTATGATGTTCATCTCGCTTCGTCCGTTATTTTCTTGTTTGTCTTGGGTTGCCTTGCTGCGTCGCTCCCTAGGAGTTTCCTTTTCCCTTGGTAGTGGTGCGACCTGAATTTCTGGCCGGCTTGCGAATGGCCGGCTTGCGAATGGCCGGCTTCTTCTTATTCTTAAGGATGCGGGAGTTTCTCTCCTTTGGGGTTGGCGTAGAGGGAGATGGAGAACTCGCCACTTCGCTCATTCTGGTGGCAGACGAGACCGCCGGACCAGTTTTGACAAGAGGCGACTCCACTGTAGTTGGCGGAACAGGAGTTGACGACTCATCGTTCGAGGAGCTCGTGGGAGAAGTCATCACGACCTGGAACTGAGCCGATGCATTACGAGGAGGATTCCTTCTTCTCGGGGTCACAGGTATGACAGTAGTAGGAATCTTGCGCTTTTTGGTCTTTGTAGTGCTGGGAGCTGTTCCGGACCTCTTTCTCTTGATACCGCGAGTAGACTTTGCAGTGGTCTTCACCTTCACCTTCGCCCTCGCCCTCGTTTTGAGAGGGGCGCCGCCCTTACGGACTCCGGTTCGCGTCACCAGATGATCGATCGCACAACCTTGTTCCCAGCCAACACTATTTTCACCGGTGATGGCGCGGCACCGGGGGCAGGTCTTCCCATGCTTGATGAACAGCTGATGCAGGGAATACTTGAGATGATCCGGGATGCGGACTTCCAAGTGGCTAAATGCTGTAATTTCAGTAGCATTGTTGGGAATCCAACCAAGCCACTTGCTGATGCGGAAGATGTGGGTATCCACTGCAAAACAGGGCCGCTGGAGACAAAAGAGGCACACACATGCGGCTGTCTTTGGTCCAATTCCGGGGTACTTGACTAGTTCAGTCATGGCTTCTGGCGTGGAGAGCTTGTGAACGTGATCCAAAGAAAGAAAATGCTGGTCGGCACAGGCAATTCGATACTCCTTCTCCTGCTCCATCTTCTCTGGCGACATCTTGGGGGCCATGTCGTTAGCCGGCTGATCCTTAGCTTCCAGCTGCTTTACCCGCTCTTGATTTTCTTCATAGACTTGATCTAGAATTGCCTTCAAATTCTTGCTCTTGATAGCCGCCAAGCCACCTCTTTTGATTGCTTCAAAGACTTCATTCAGAGGAGCTTGTCGAACAGCGTCCCAGTTAACACTCCCTTTACCAATGCCTTCTGAGAGAATACCGAAACGCTTCACCAGTCCATCAAAGGCCAAGGCAGAGTTGCCGCCGCTGGTTGCTCCACTAAGGAGCGTGCGGATCAGGGCATCAAGGACCGAAGGAACTTCACCGCAGCCGGTGACGGTAAGTGACGGCTCTGGGATCGTCTTGGGCGCAGTCACTTCACCATGAATTTCGGATAAGAGTCGATTGACCTCCTCACACTCAGCAGGAGTAGGCTGCCGAAACGTGGGATAAGGTGTCTTGCCGGCTGTCAACCTATATGAGACACGCGCATTGGGTTTCTTCTCTGTCGGTGTATCTGTACCCTTTCCTACTTCCGTGGGGTTCTCATCAGATGCTGTGAGTACCCCCTCAACGGCTTGAGTGTCCGTTGGTAGGTTATTAAGGCTTTGAGAATTGTAACGGTGATTCTCTTTGCCAGAGCCACTGGGCGAGACTGCAGGAACCTTGTCTGTTGGGAGTGAACTTGGAACTGTGCCCAAATTGTGTGGGAGTTCGTCGGAAGCTTGGAATCGTAGTGCCGGCTGCTCGGGTTTGAATTCGGCATTTGTAGATGTTGCCTTCTTCGTGCCCTTCTTCAGTGCAGCGTTTGTTCCCTTCGCAGATTTCTTGGCAGCCTTCTTTGCCCTGGTAACCTTCTTTGTCTTGGTAGATCTCCCAGCTGCCTTGCCACGCGGCTTGGACGCGGGTGTATCCTTGGGAGTAGATCTCTTCCTCTTCAAAACTGGGGCTGCAGTTGCTTGGTTCGACGTAGGCTGAGTTTCTTCAACTTCAGTCGATGCCCCGGCGACGACAGTTGTCTCGGGGTTGGCAGTAGCCCCGACATTGTCGGTTGGCACCCAGGATGGAAGAGCTGATGATGGGTTATCTGGAGACAGAAAAGAAACATCAGATGCAGCCGACTTTTTGTAATCGGGAGCCCTGAATTTCACGCGAGATGACCGGCGTGGTTCATAATCGGCAACTGTAACCACAGCACCCGCAGGCGCCAGAGGGGACTCGGGAGGTTCCATAACTTTGGCTTCAGATCATATAAAAAATGAGGAAGTGAGGCCAAACCTGGAATATAGCACGATGAGTCGTGGCAGAGGTGGGTTGGAACGGGAACGAAATAGGTAGAGATGACGTCAAGCTTGATCGACTGCAGATCCGCCGCCTCTGGGGAATCTGGATCGCTTGACCAGGTCTACACCGATCGCATATCAAGCATGCAGAAAAATAATGCAAGGGCGAGTCTGTGGTGTGTGATGAAGAGAACATGGTGGGTTGTAGGTGGCCGAGATGGAAGTATACCCAGAGCACGTGTCAAAACACTTAGTCGCATCCGCCTAAAGTTATTTGTACGTAGAACGATATTCAGAAAGACAATGAGAGACGTGTCTCTAACTATGTCCACCTGGACATGAGATATCCAGGATGATGTCTCTCCATCAGAAAGACGGGGAAACCCCAGTGCCTCCCGCCGCACATTGCAGCAGTCTGATCAATTGGGGGATGCATAGTTTTCAACTAGCAAAAACACGATCTCGGATAATTCCTCACTGATACGTGTAAAACCCGTGCACTAGGATAATTGCGGGATACACAAATTGCGATTGAGATCCAAACAGATGATTTTGGTTCAACTGGTATCTGTCACTCGACAAATCGTAGAGGATAATATGATCGAATACTTTTCTGATATGCGTTTCACATCGCTTCAGCATAAATCGTTTTCACCTCAGTTGTCTATAATTCCACGAAACAAACTCCCAGACTCCCTATGCAAACCCACTGGCTCTAAAAGGAAACAAGGTAGGGTATTCATCATTCATGGTGGTCACCGATGTTGTGGATACTGATGTCCATGCGGTCATCGATCTTCGGGTGCTCCTCCTTACTGGACTTGAGGTCGATCTGCTCCACTGTATGACCGGCAGGGATGATTCGGCCGTTGGTATCCATAGCCACGCCATTGGCGGCAATCTCAAAGTCAGTTATGCTGGCAATGCCGTGGGCAACGGCCTCCTTGGCCTTGTCCAGGGCCTTCATCTTGCGGCCTTCGCCACGGACTTGCTCCAAGTGGTCGAAGTAACCTTGACGAACGGGTGTCACGTAGCTACCGCAGAAGACTCCGACCTCGAAGTTCACAGGCTCGGACTGGCCGTTCTCCTGGGCGACCTCGGCGCAGGATCCCTTGAGGTCATCCAGGGTCTGGAAAACAACGCTCTCGGCTCCAATGTGCTTGGCGATGGCGTTGGTATCACGGTCGTGGGCCACCAGCTCTTGAGGAGATGCAAGGTCGATACCGTAGATGTGGGCGTGAGTGATTTCGGGCGCACAGCTGGCCAGGTACACCTTTTTCGCACCGGCTTCCCGGGCCATGCTGACAATCTCACGACTAGTGGTGCCGCGCACGATACTGTCATCCACAAGCAGGACGTTGCGGTCCTTGAACTCGGCCTTCATGGCGTTCAGCTTGCGACGGACACCCTTTTGCCGGGTTTTCTGCTCGGGCATGATGAAAGTGCGGAAGACGTAGCGGTTCTTGACGAAGCCTTGACAGTAGGGCTTATTCAAATACTGAGCAACATGGGTGGCGGATGTAGTAGAGGTCTCGGGAATGGGGATAACCACGTCAATGTCCTTGACGACATCGGGGCCCAGAACTTTGAGGACACGGGCACCAAGACGGTCGCCCATGCGCTGGCGACTGCGGTAGACACTGATGCCGTCGATAACCGAGTCGGGACGGGCAAAGTAGACAAATTCGAAGATATCGGGGGCGTAATCCATCTTAGGTGCCACCTGGTGGAAAACCGGCTCGCCACCCTTCTGGATGATGACTGCCTCACCAGGCTGGATGTCACGGTGGTTGGAGAAGCCAAGCTGGTCCAGCGCGACCGACTCAGAGGCCATCATGTAGTCCGTTCCAGGACCATCCAGAGAGGGGCGGGAGCCAAGCACCAGCGGGCGGATACCGTAGGAGTCGCGGAAACCCAGTACACCAAAGCCTACATAAAGAGTCAATCATCATTGTCGGATGTCTCGCATAGCGAAAGAACGTACCGGCCAGCATGGCAGTGCATGCCCATCCACCTTCACAGCGCTTGTACATACGGCTCAAGCTAGCAAAAAGATCCTCTTTGTTCACACGAGCCTTCTTTGTCTCGCTCAACTCGTCGGCAAAGATGTTGAGCATGAGCTCACTGTCACTGTCAGTGTTGATGTGACGGTGCGCCTCCAAATCCAGATATCTCTTCAGCTCCGGCGCGTTAATGAGGTTTCCGTTGTGAGCGAAGCAGATACCGTACGGGCTGTTCACGTAAAAGGGTTGAGCCTCCGCATTCGCACTGCTACCAGCAGTCGGGTACCGCAGATGGCCGATACCCATCGAGCCCGGCAGGTTGGCAACTTTGGCGCCATCTTGAAAGACCTTGGCAGCCATGCCGTTGGCTTTGAGCTGGTAAATTCTACCCCCGGACGCACAGGTCGCGATACCGGCTGCATCCTGGCCACGATCTATGTCACACAGCAGACTTAGTGTTTGTTCCCTTGCAGAGCTGTCGGGCGCCACTCACGTTGCAGGAGGTACAGGGCTTCGTGGAGGTCCACCGCAGCGGCTGCGGAGGGGTTCGCCAGGATCAGAGCGATAATGCCACACATCTTGACGCGGGGTTGTGGGTATCTAAGAGCAAGCCAGAAAGGTTAGCACAGTGTCTTCGCGTCACTCAATCCTCAATAGCGGGGATAATTTGTCTCAATCAGAACCGGATGTTCCTCCGCAATGCAATTAGGAAGTCTAACATCTATAAAAACCGAAAATCATCATAGAGACAAAGAAGGAACATAACAGGGTACAACTCACAGAAACCTGACAGGGAGTTAACGGGAAGCAATCCTCATCCAGGACCCGAAAAACACAGAGGGGAAAGGAAGAAAATCTCCATAGTGGCCTTTCTTTCTGCCGTGGTTCGTCTCCACTGAGATTTTTTTTTCGCGCCGACTCCGGCTGACTTATCTATTAGTCAGCAGACGCTAACCTAACCGGGCCTCCGGGACTACCTTAACTACATAGTTATAGATTCACATATATTGAATAGCTTCACTTTCTGCATTCTGGGTAAAATACACTTTCAATCAGACATGCATAGTTATGGACATAGCGTATGGACTCTTTTATCTTATTGCTTTGTAACCTCTAGCTTTGTCTTGAGCAAATAAGTCGATTACTTCTGAGATTATCGTGGCCTTAGGAGGGATAATCTATGGTATAAGAATACCCTCCCACGTAGACATGAAGAATGATGCAATTCGTGTGCTTCGTACTTCTACCATTCTCTCACCCCTCTCTTCTTCCCCAACATCGTGCTTCCTGATACGCCCCCCAATATAGCCATACCCAGAACATACGTTCTTACTCACTTTCTTACCAAGCCCACCTGCGCAATATCCTTCCTCTTACGGTAACCATGGATATTAAAGTGATCGATCTTGTGGCGGAATCCGAGGCAGACTCCGAGTCAGACTGTGTCCTACCAGGCTGGGGCCTGTCTAGTTCATTCACCTATCTGTCTCTACCATGCAGTTCAACTGCAGAAGACCCATCGGCAGGTAAGCTTGACATACAGTTCTCAGGGCATTACATGATCAGCGCTGATCGATTACAAAAAGAGAACCAAGCATCAGATTCCTCAACAATGTCCCGAACTCGAAGCCCCTCTACAACCGCAGATGGTCATTTGTCAAGACAGCTCCAGACTTCCTATAGTCACCATCTATTCTACGGTGCCAAGTTTTCTTCTAACATGTCGAAAAACCCTCCGCCAGGAGCATTTCGACCTCATCGAGTTGAGAGCATGGCCGACGACTACTGGCCGTCAGATGACATAGAAGAGACCAGCCGCCTAGGACAAGATCGGCGAAGACATCCCTCAAGCTCTCCTTCACAGTTGAACCACACCGAAGACTATGGATGGACATCAGAAATGTCGAGCCAATGCATGATGGCTCCGTCCGACATCATATCCTCGCCGCCTCGGTATGACGAGACCCGGTCATTTTCGTCAACTCCGGGAAACTCGCCAGGGCGCTCCAAGAAGCGGCCCTGCGAGTTTGATTTGACGAATGACCCCGAGCTAGAGTACTTGGTGCCCAAAGTGCCAGTACAGGATGATCCAGTGCCGGATAACTCTGCCGCAGTTGTTGAAACGACTGACAAGTCGCAGACTGATGAGGCAGTGGTTGACCTGAGCAACAAGCTCAACAAAGTCGGCGGGTCATTCAACATCAACACTGCTGATTGCATGACCGACGATGAATTCGATGCATGGCTGCGCTGCGCACCCCGAGAACGACCGACGAACGAGATTGAGGAAGCCGTGGTTGATGACATTGTCTACCGCCCTTCAATGTCGCTGCAGCTCCGCGACAGCTCTTATTTGCGCATTGAACGGATTTGCCGCCGCGGTGGGGAATACTTCCTATACGGTCGTCACCTTCTGGCGACGACAGATAGCCGCACCGAAGACCATATTCCCAAAGTGAAGGGGGAACTGGTCTGGATGACCACTAGTTCCGGACCGTTTTCCGTAGACGAAGTCGCCGGCCATCGTGGCATAAGGTTTACGAACGAACGGACCGATTGGAATGATCATGAAGACCTGGTCTGTCGGCTCAAGATGACCGTCCGGCTACAGCACGACCCACCGGTTCGCGGCCGTTATCCACTCAACGCGGATGAGCGAGTGATCGAATACCTCGCCTTTGAGGAAAGTGACCCCGGGCAAGGGTGGGTATCGACGGCCTTGCGCGACTGCTGGCGTGGCCCTGGTGAGACTGTACCGTTCGGCGCAGTCGAGGTGCCATCCGCAGCAGCATGGCAGATGGATGAACCGGAGATCATAGATGTGGAGGACACATCTTCTCCAAGCGTCGACCTCACAGGGCTACGTGATCGAGCCTACACTTTCGGTGACGCGTACTCTGGCGCCGGCGGTGCATCTTGCGGGGCGAGACAAGCCGGGCTGATGAACGCATGGGCATGTGACATCAACAAAGATGCAGTGGAAACGTATCGCCTCAATTTCAGTGATACCTTTGTCTACCAGGCTGAGTTCTTTCACCTGATGTCTATGCCGGAGGCGGAATTGCGGGTGGATATTGCACATTGCTCACCACCCTGCCAGCCCTTCTCACCAGCCCACACGGTGCATAACCAAGATAACGATGAGCTTAACTCGGCCTGTGTTTTTACCGGAAGCGACTTGATCAAGCGAGTCCGACCGCGGGTCCTCACAATGGAAGAGACCCACGGCTTGAACGAGAGATTCAAGCCGGAGTTGAACCGCATCATCTTGAACTTCATCCAGGACGGATACTCTGTTCGTTGGTCGGTACTTGATTGCGTGTACTACGGCGTCCCACAGTCCCGAAAGCGTCTGGTGATTATTGCTGCCGGGTAAGTGGAATTTGACTTTCGTTTCGTATCTTCTGTGAACTAACTGGATTATAGTCCAGGTGAAACCCTGCCCGAGTTCCCCCAACCGACCAACTCACTTCCAGGGGGCGGGTTGAAGTCCATCGAAACGATCCGCCGGGCTATTGAACACATCCCCCGCAACGCGCCGGATCACGACGTCGAGGAATGTCTTGTGCGCTGGCAGACACTCGGCTGGCGAGGCAAGTACAGCGCTGACCAAACTGCCAAAACATTGACTTGCAGTGGTGGTGATAAAAACTACCACCCAAGTGGCAAGCGCAGTTTCACCAGTCGGGAAGTTGCATGTCTGCAGACCTTCCCTCTTGATTATAAGTTCTCGCACCGGCACGTACGAAAACAGATTGGCAATGCGGTACCGCCAAAATTTGCAGAGGCCATATTTCGGGAGATCCGCCGATCTTTGCGTGAAAGCGACGAGAAGGAGTTGCAGCAAAGGGAATCGGGAGCTCTTCGAGTCGGCATGTGATACGAACCACGGAGCTTCGGGCCGTTCAACATACGGGTTATTTGATTTCTTGGCTGCCATATACTCATTTTTGCCTTTTTTGCATTCCGATAATCGCTGTTCGTTCGTTCTGGAGCATCTTTGTTTCCCCTCCTCATGCATGAGCTCCCTTCCGCCGATCCTCGGGATCCCAGCGACCGAGTTCAGCATCCGTGTGTATTAGCCATTGACGGCAACCAATGGCGTTAATTGGATGAACAGAATCCGATATTGACTTCATATTCACGTAACGTGTAGTAGTAGAAAAGTGTAGACATCACACCGATACCCGACACTAACCGACACGCCTCGGCAAGGATGAAGTCAGCTTGAACTCACCCTTTTTTCCCCTCCCCAAGCTCCCCAAACAGTCTCTCCACATTCTGTCCTGATCATCCTTTCTCTTCTCTTCTCTCCTATCTCCCCGCAAGTCTTCAAAAACCCTTGCTCGAATACTTCTCCGTTAGACCCTCTAATCCTTTTCTCTCAATCAATTGCAATCATGTCTCTTCCCGCAATCAGACGGCTGACCCACTCGTCTCCCCGCACTCTGGCCCGCATCCCCATCCCCATCTCCAGATTGCCCACCTCCGCTTCTTTCTCCCTCCCTTGTATCACCTCTCGAGTTTCGCGTGCTTCTCGCTTTTCCACAATGGCTGCTCGTCCATCCGCTGCTGCTCCCACTTCCCCGGCCAATAAGGCCTATGACCCTGAGATTCAGGATATGGCTAATTATATTCACGAGTACAAAGTTGACTCCGATCTGGCGGTACGTTGACACGTTTACTTCCTTTTTTGAATACGTGCTAATTTGAAATTGTTGGTGGATACAGTATGACACTGCTCGTTTGGTCTTCTTGGATACCCTCGGCTGCGGTCTGGAGGCCTTGAAGTTTAAGGAGTGTACCAAGCTGCTCGGCCCCGTCGTCGACGGTACCATTGTCCCCAACGGTACCCGTGTGTTTGGTACTCCCTATCAGCTGGACCCTGTCAATGGTGCTTTCAACATCGGTACCATGATCCGCTGGCTTGACTACAACGACTGCTGGCTTGCTGCTGAGTGGGGCCACCCCTCCGACAACCTCGGTGGTATCCTGGCTGTCGCCGACTGGATCTCGCGCACTAACCGCGCCGGCGGTAAAATTGGCAATGGCAAGATCCTGAAGATCCGTGACATTCTGGAGGCCATGATCAAGGCTCACGAGATCCAGGGTGTTCTAGCTCTCGAGAACTCCTTCAACAAGGTCGGCCTGGACCACGTTCTTCTGGTCAAAGTTGCCACCGCTGCCGTCGTCTCCAAGATGATGGGTCTTACTGAAGAGCAGACTGCCGATGCGATTACTCAGGCTTTTGTTGACGGCCAGAGTCTCCGTACTTACCGCCACTCGCCAAACACCATGTCGCGCAAGTCGTGGGCTGCCGGTGATGCTTGCCAGCGCGCTGTTAACTTGGTCCTGAGGGTGCAGAAGGGAGAGGGCGGCCTTCACACCGTCCTCTCCGCTCCCGTCTGGGGCTTTTACGATGTCCTGTTCGGGGGCAACAAGCTCAAGTTCCAGCGCCCGTACGGCAGCTACGTCATGGAGAACATTCTCTTCAAGGTTTCCTACCCTGGTGAGTATCGCATCCGCTTATTTCAAGGTTTCGAAACCGACTAACCCTCCGTGACCAGCCGAGTTCCACTCCCAGACCGCCATCGAGGCCGCCCAGATCATTAACAAGAAGCTGGCAGCCATGGGCAAGAGCGCCAAGGACATCAATGAGATCACTAACCGCACTCATGAAGCCTGTGTCCGCATTATCGACAAGCAGTTTAAGGCTATGGACAACTTCGCCGATCGCGACCACTGCGTCCAGTACATGGTCGCCACCATGCTCACCTTCAACCGCCTAAACGCCAACGACTATGCCGACGGCAGCGAGGCCGCCACCTCGCCTCTGGTCGAAGACCTTCGCAAGCGCATCAAGTGCGTGGAGGACCCCCAATTTACTGAGGACTACCACAACCCCTCCAAGCGTACCATCCCCAATGCTCTGACAGTCACCCTCAAGGATGGCACCGTCCTGGAGGAAGTCAGTGTCGAGGCTCCTTTGGGCCACCGCCTGCGTCGTGAGGAGGCTAAGCCTGATATTCTGGCCAAGTACAAGCGTCACCTCGAGGCGCACTTTGACAAGGCTCGTGTCGATGAGCTGCTTCAGGTGGGCTGGGACCGCCAGGCACTTGAGAACTACGATGTCGACAAATATGTCGATCTTTACGTTAAGGATAAAATGATTTCCGCTCTGTAGAGGGACTGGGCATGTATGATGAACATATTTTAGCTTTATAGCGCAAAATTATTGCATAGACGTTGTTTTCCTCACACATCTTCAACCATAAATAATGCCCTGGAGGTCCAATACCTAGGTATGTAGGTACTTAGGTATATGGGCGCTTACTCAATTTCTCCTGAACCTCATACTGCAGAGCCACAATCGCTCAGCTACAAGCTACTACGGGAACTTTAAAACATTTTGTCTGATAGGGCCGTTACAAAGAAACGTAACTATGTCTCATTACATGAATGCGTTTATTTCTTGATATGGATATCTGCTCACCTGGGCACTACCCGGGACACTTCGGCCAATGGAGATGCTCCCGCTTGGTTATGCGCTGTTGCATCTATCTATGGCTGCCTAGCATGATTTCCCGCATTCATCCAAAGAAGAGTTGCCACTTGCCGGTGTATGGAATGCCGGCGAATGCAACGTGTCTTCGATAAGCATGAGGTTTTCTGGTTATTATTGGCCATGGTGCGTCATTGTTGGAAGGGTTCATTTCTATCCCAACACGGTCAATGATTGGAAGAGCACTGTGAATAGGGATGGATGAAGTGCATTAGGGCTTTGTGTGGCTTTTACAGGTCTCGACTATATGATAATTCTAAGAATGGGATCTACTCCAAATAATGCCTGAGTTTCTTTACGTAGGTGTTATATACCAGAAACAAATATGTAGCCCTAGCCCAATGCCAAATTGCATGTAGGACTAAGTAGCTAGTCAAGAGGATATGGTTATTGCTTTCATAATTTACACTTGACATTTCTGGTAACATCAAAGTTCAACACCATTGGCTTTGGGCTGCTTTAGTGGGTGAATACGAAGCTTGGCAGATAGGGCACCTATACCGCCGATACTCAAACCAAGAAGTGAGACAAGCCAAGTGAAAAGCATGATGACAGCGGTTCAAAACAATAATACCGCTATCGCGCCGATAGTCTGTTGCCCCGCATGAGCACGACCCGTCCGAACGAGAGGGAGGTGGACCTCGCTGCCCAGCCAAGTGGGCGGGCTTGGGGTTGGCAAGATACGAGGATGACGACATGGATGAAAGGCAGATAGGGCT
The DNA here is from genome assembly GCA_027569385.1 of Penicillium decumbens. Taxonomy (NCBI): domain Eukaryota; kingdom Fungi; phylum Ascomycota; class Eurotiomycetes; order Eurotiales; family Aspergillaceae; genus Penicillium; species Penicillium decumbens. The sequence goes on from JAPDEZ010000035.1 coordinate 50,612, forward strand.
AGAAACGGTTAGCAATGTGTGAGGTGTTGGGAGATCATGGAACCCCGTAAGATAATAGTAGGTTGTAGGCCAAGACTGCAAAGTCCAGTTCAATAACAACGCTGGTCTTGGGAGCAGGATAGCGAGAAGTCGTGATAGAGCGAAGGCAACAGTGGGTCCCCCGATAGGGCAAGAGGACCCACGGCCCAAGTCTGGGCATTCCCCGACCCGGGCCAAGCATACGTATCGGGGCCAGATCGGGGCATAGGATGAAGGACGATAAAGGACATACCAAGTGTCTTGGGAATATTGCCCGGGGTCACCCGTAACATTCTGCTCCGCTACCCATCTCTCCACGGAGGGGGGCTCGTGCATGGGTAAAGTGAGGTTGCAAGCACCGGAGGCAGTACGACGGGCAGCTTTCCTTCGGTGAGACCACATGATAACCCTGTGCAAGTTGAAGCATTAGCACGGCCAAGGTTCTAGACGTTTCCAATGCATGATGCGGGACACAGCCAAGATGGGTCCGTGCCCGGTCAAACCAAACTCACATCGGAACGATGCTGACAATGGAAAATAACACCACGGCCGCAAGTACAATTCCGATTACCTCACCTTGAGGTAAAGCGTCCTCGGCCATAGGTGGGGCATATGGGACACAGGATCTGTATGCACGTAAGGAATAACAAGTTGGGATACGAGGAGATGACAAGGGAAGTATATCGTCCAATAGCCGTTGACTTTTGTTCGTGCTTCGGTAAGGCGAAGGCACAACTCTGATCGGATCAGTCGGATAATGCTAGATCAAGCACATTTATAAATGATATCAAACGAGGGAGTTCGTTGTTTGCGGAGAAGACACTGTCCCACGGATAGCCAGGTTGCCACCATAAAGCAAGTTTTGCACACATTGAAATCCAAAGGAATTGAGACGGGATGAGTAGAGAGATTTGAACCTGGCGAAAGACTAGTGCCAAGGTGAACCAAGACGGGCCAAGGAAGACACATCGCTGCCGAGCGTTGGAGAAGGTAAGCGGAAGACCGGAGCGCCAAGGATCCCGCTCTTGGCACTCCGCGCCTCTCGACCAATCACCGTGCGGTGGCAAATCACTGCCGAGCCAATGCCGAGACCGTCGTGTAAAGTCGTATGCGTCATCCTTGCCTCGGCATGCAATTAATAAGGGCGCCAAGCTGGTCCGCTCGATACCGACCATTGGTACGTGGGTTGATTGGCGAAGGGACGAATCCCCAGACCCCACACTGTACCCCGAGATTCGGAACAGATAACCATGCACAAAGTCCGCCTCGGCCGGGGTGTGTGTTTATAGGGAGCGAGTGCCCTGCTGAAAAAAAAAAAGAAATAGAAAATTACATTGTGTACTCTAGGTTCCAAAACGAGGATCAAAACTCAATAGATTGGATTCGGCCTAGTCACTGGATATACTTTGTTATTCCAGTGTATGGACTCTCACTCTCTTGAGGATACCTTTTACATGACACCTCCTTGAAAGAATCTTCAGAGAAGTACTCTCGCTACACCAAACTACACGCTACACCAAACTACACGCTACTTGCGACACCCTACACTATTTTCCTGGACGCGCGATGTCTCAGGACAAAGCCCAAGCCGGGGACTCCAAGTCTTCCGCAGATATCACCTCACAGTCATACCTCTCTCAACCGGCGCATAGCCTTTCCTTTGACGATGTCATCCAGGAACTGGGGACCAACTCAGATGCTGGTCTCACCTCTAGTGAAGCCAAAGGACGCATCGAGAAGTATGGCGAGAACGTGTTGGAAGGAGATGAGGGAATCTCATTTGCAAAAATTGTCATTCGACAAGTTGCGAATGCCATGACGCTTGTAAGTGAAAGATGAATTTCTCAGCAGAAAAACGTAAACAATTAACAGTTTAGGTCCTCATCATTGCCATGGCGGTCAGTTTTGGTATCAAGTCTTGGATCGAAGGTGGCTTTATTGCAGCCGTCATCGGTCTGAATGTTGTCGTTGGAGTATACCAGGATTTTGCTGCTGAAAAGACGATGGACTCACTGCGATCCCTGAGCTCTCCAACGGGTGTTGTGACTCGCGATGGTAAAACCGTGACCGTACCAGCCAACGAAATCGTCCCTGGCGACATGGTAGAACTCAAAGTTGGAGACACCGTGCCTGCAGATATCAGGTAATTCACACAATAAGATCCTTGTTCTTCAGAACTAACAATCTTCTATAGATTGATCGAGGCATTCAATTTTGACACCGATGAAGCTCTTTTGACCGGCGAATCTCTCCCAGTCACAAAAGAAGCGGATGCCATATTCGAAGCCGATACGGGACCTGGGGACAGACTGAACATCGCCTACAGTTCATCCACCGTGACTCGCGGACGCGCAAGGGGTGTTGCCGTGGGCACTGGCATGAGGACGGAGATTGGCGCTATCGCTGCAGCTCTCCGCGGTGGTGATTCCAAGCGCCGTCCAGTGAAACGAGGCCCCGAGGGTGAAACCAAGAAGCGCTGGTACATCCAGGCTTGGACTTTGACCACAACCGATGCAATCGGTCGGTTCCTAGGTATTAGCGTCGGAACTCCTCTGCAGCGCAAGCTCTCCAAGTTGGCATTGCTTCTTTTCGGCATCGCGGTTATTTTTGCGATTGTGGTTGCCGGAGCGAACGACTTCCGAGGTGATAATGAAGTCATTATCTATGCCGTTGCTACTGGATTGGCCATGATCCCGGCTTGTTTGGTCGTTGTATTGACAATTACTATGGCTGTCGGAACTAAACAGATGGTGCAGCGACATGTTATTGTCCGCAAACTGGACTCCCTTGAAGCTCTCGGTGCTGTCACTAACATCTGCTCTGATAAGACCGGCACCCTTACTCAGGGACGCATGGTTGCTAAGCGTGCTTGGGTTCCTTCTGTTGGCACTTACTCGGTCGGGTCTTCGAATGACCCCTTGAATCCTTATGAGGGAGACCTGAGCCTTACACCTGAGCCGCCGGTCAAATTGGGCCCAGACTCGAAGCAACCCGATCCTACAAGTCCGGATGATTTGCTAGACAATGACCTCCTCAAGTCTTTTCTCAATGTCGCGGCGATGGCTAATCTTGCCCACCTTCACAAATCGGCCAACGACGAATGGCAAGCTCGCGGCGAGCCAACCGACATTGCCATTCAAGTGTTTGCATCGCGATTCGACTGGGGACTTGATCGATGGACCAAGGGCGAAAAGCCCATCTGGCGGCAGAAAGCCGAGTATCCGTTCGACTCCAGCGTGAAAAAGATGTCTGTCATTTTTGCCAAATCAGACGGAGACTCCGCCTCTTCGGAGATGGTCTTCAGCAAGGGCGCTGTTGAGCGTGTTCTCGAAGCCTGCACGACTATCACCTGGAAAGAAGATTTCAATCCAGTACCTCTGGATGATGACATCCGTGATGAAATTCTCCAGAATATGGAAGCGCTGGCAAAGGAGGGTCTTCGTGTGCTTGCCCTCGCCGGTCGGGAGCATAACCCCGGGACCAGGAACAAGGAGAGCGACGAACCTGTTCCTCGCGAGGAGGTCGAGAAGGACCTTGTATTCTACGGTCTTATCGGACTTTATGACCCTCCTCGCCCCGAGACTGCTGGCGCTATTGCCCAATGCTACAAGGCTGGAATCTCCGTGCATATGGTGACCGGTGACCACCCTGGCACTGCCCGTGCAATTGCAGCCCAGGTGGGGATTATCCCCGAAAATATGGACATGCTTGCAAAGGATGTATCCGATGCAATGGTGATGACAGCGAGCGAATTCGACAAGCTCTCCGAAGATGAGATCGATAGCCTGCCCACTCTGCCCTTGGTTATTGCACGATGTGCACCCAACACCAAAGTTCGCATGATTGACGCTCTTCACCGTCGGGGTCGCTACGTTGCTATGACTGGAGATGGTGTGAATGACTCGCCGTCGTTGAAACGCGCCGATGTCGGCATTGCAATGGGCCAAAACGGATCTGATGTTGCAAAGGATGCTTCGGAATTAGTTCTGACGGATGACAACTTTGCCTCTATTATCAATGGTATTGAAGAAGGCAGGAGAATTTTCGACAATATTCAGAAATTCGTCCTGCATCTTCTGGCCGAGAACGTGGCGTTGGCATTGACTTTGCTTATTGGCCTTGCGTTCAAGGATGATACCAACCAGTCGGTGTTCCCTATTGCCCCGGTTGAAATCATCTGGATTATCATGATTACTTCTGGTCTTCCTGATATGGGTTTAGGAATGGAAAGTGCCTCTCCAGATGTGATGGACCGACCTCCGCAAAGCGTACGTACATCCCCTCCCATTCCACTTTCATTCCACACTAACAATTCCACAGAAACAAGGCATCTTCACCTGGGAAATCATCATCGACACCCTCGTCTACGGCGTCTGGATGGCAGCACTCTGTCTATCCGCCTTCGCCCTCGTCATGTTCCGCTGGGGCGATGGCAATTTAGCCCAAGGCTGCAACACGCAATACAACGACGTCTCCAAACCATACAACTGCGACACCGTGTTCCGGGCGCGCGCCACAACCTTCACCTGCATGACCTGGTTCGCACTGTTCCTTGCCTGGGAAATGATGAACCTCCGCCGAAGCTTCTTCCGCATGCAGCCCGACTCCAAGCGCTACTTTACGCAGTGGATGCACGATATCTGGCGGAACCAGTTCCTGTTTTGGGGTATTATGGCGGGTTTCGTGCTTGCGTTTCCTATTCTTTATATCCCTGTTATCAATCACCAGGTGTTTAAGCATTCGAGCATTTCGTGGGAATGGGGTATTGTCTTTATCGAGACTGTGCTTTTCTTCCTTGGGATTGAGGCTTGGAAATGGTGCAAGCGTGTTTATTTCAGGCGGCAGGAGCGGAAGGCGAAGAAGGAGGGTGATGTGCCTCGTGATGAGCGTCGCGGATTGAGGGATTTCAGTCGGTATAATACTATGAGTCGTTCGGAGACCCAGGCTATGGGTGATATGAAGATTGAGCAGTCGATTGTCTGAGAATGGGATAGTGTTCTGATATGAGGCAGCGATATGAGAATGCACATTATCTTCTTGAAAGCCGGTTTGGATGTAGAGATGCCATGACTAGACAGTACTGGGAGATGCGGGAATCAATTTTCTTTTTGCGACAGGAGAAGATAGATCTAAGATCATCATAATTTTGCATTATTCTGAAGATGATCATCCAGCCACACTTGTATCGTTCGTACCAGCCCATCAATCTGCTCTTCGGTGTTTCCTGCATGCAGACACACGCGCACCCGCTCTTTGCCCGCAGGAATAGTAGGCGGCATGATGGCACGGACGACGTACCCATCCTGCTGACATGCACTTGCCAACTGCCGAGGCTGCGATGTGCGGAGCGAAACGATTGGGGAGGTCGGGAAGTGATCGACCTCGAACATGACTGATGGGCTTACCCTCAGACTGTCCAGACGCTGTCGCAGATGGCGGATTAATTGCTGGACTCGTTCTTGTAGCTATGTTTGATTAGCAATGAGGCTTGTGGATAATGGAGAGGTAGCTTACTGATTCGGTCTGTCCTGATGATAGAAGCTCATAGGCAGTACGGATGGAGGCTAGGAAGGGGAACCCGAGAGCAGTGGTGTAAATCAGACTCCTGGCATAATTGATCAGGTAGTCTCTTGTCTCTGGTCCGCAAAGAACAATGGCTATTCAAGAAATGTTAGCGATTCCAAGAAAAACTGATTATTTGAGGGGATTCACCTCCGTGACTCGCCAGTGCTTTGCCAAAAGTGTGCACTCGGATAAACATGCGGTCTTGAACACCGAGTTGCTGCACCACACCAGCTCCCCGCGGACCAAAGACACCCGTCGCGTGTGCCTCGTCCACAATGAAATATCCATTACCGCGAGGAAGTAGCTCGTCCACAACCTGGATAAAATCCTTGACAGGCGCCACGTCACCATCCATACTGTATATGGACTCAATGACAATAAATACGTTCCGTGTACCACGTTGAATGCCATGGTCGGCTTCAATCTCAGCCTTGAGAACATCCCTCAAAGCTGCGGAAGAGCTATGAGCAAACATCTTCCTTCTCCCGGCCCGAGACAGCCGCATGCCCTCGTGAATACTGGCATGGATAAGCTCATCGTACAGGATGAGATCGCCCGGCTGAGGAATGCTGGAGAGGACACCTACATTGGCATCGAAGCCGGAATTGAACAGCAGGGCTGTGGGCGCCTTGTGGAAGGTAGCAACAAAGCGTTCAAGTTCCTCGGCATATGCGGAGTTACCGTCCAGTAGCCGGGAACCCCCACTGGCAAAGGGGAATGACTCTGGGGTATTATTCAAATGACTCAGAAAGTGATCCCGGTAGGCTGAAGACGTCGATAGAGATAGAAAGTCATTGGAAGAGAAATCCACCGCGGTCTGCGGTAAGACTGTGAGTCTGCGGCGGGAAGACTTGGCCTCTCGCCGGGCCAAGGCGCTGGTTAAGGAGTCGATGAGAGTCATGATCCACGCAGCCTGGTCCACAGCGCAGAATTGGGTGAATATTGACGTATCTCAGTCCATGAGGAGTCAAGAGTCAATGGTTAGTCACGGGTGTTCCTGGACTCGGCCAATGATCCGCACTTTTAAATCCCTAGTTTCAGGAACCGACAACGGTGAACGAATGCGGGGATTGAAGCGGGGACAACAAGAATATCGAGTGTAATAGGAGACATTCTAGAACATAGAACTCAAAAAGTGTGTCTAGACTCGTTGGGGATCTCAAAATCTCAACGGGAAATTCAACCTCGGTGAAAGAGGAAGTCAACCGAGGACCCGCGGACCCATAATTCACCAATTGACGTCAAGCTTCAGATGAAATGTAAAAACTTCCCGTGACTACCACGCCATTCTAGTCGCTCCTGGCTATTATCTCGCTGTTCACTATGGCTCCCGTCGGTGCTGGGCTCTGGCGTACTTTACGCGCCCATCAGGTGTACGGCGCCAACACCGATGTCGGCAAGACCATCGTCTCGACCGTGCTATGCAATGCCATCCAAAACCAGAAGCAGAGGGCGGCTTTCCTGAAGCCGGTCTCTACGGGAGCACTAGATGATGCAGATGATCGGTAGGTCTTGGAATGATCGTGCTCAGAGCTTTATTCGCTGACTCCGATCGCAGGCATTTGAAGCGGTACGGAGCGGGGACTCTTACCAAATGTCTCTACCAATTTGATGAACCGGTGAGCCCACATATTGCCGCGAAGAAGAAGAGTGTGAGTCAATCCGCACAACTATGCCGGAATATGTCTGACTCGAATAGGTCCGGGATGACGATCTACTCGCATCCATTCAAAAGACGCTGGCTGACTGGGCCCGGTCGGACATTGACTTCGCCCTGGTCGAAACTGCTGGCGGCGTGCACTCACCGGGTCCCAATGGTAACTCTCAAGCAGATCTGTATAGACCTTTGCGACTGCCCATTGTTCTCGTGGCAGACTCCCGGCTAGGTGGTATTTCCTCGTCCATCTCCGCCTACGAGTCCTTGCTGCTCCGCGGCTATGACATCCAATCCGTGCTGTTGTTCCGCGATGAGTACTACCAGAACCACGAGTACTTGCGTGATTTCTTCCGTAATAAAAGTATCCCACTGGTTCCTTTGCCTGCACCCCCTACCAAGCCGCTGCAGCTGGATGCCGACTCGCGATTGAGAGACGAAGAAGCTATGTCTAGCTACTACCAGAAGGTATCTCAGGAATCAGAGGTCTTGCGCCTCCTCGAGGAAATGTCTGTCAAGAACACAGAAAGAATCGAGCGACTGGAGGAAATGGCCAGCCGGGCACATGATCTGATCTGGTATCCGTTCACTCAACACCATGGCATGTCCGCCAAGGATATCACAGTCATCGATTCCGCCCATGATGATTATTTCCAGACTTTCGGCTCGAACAGCTCCACCAAGCCAGACAGTGAGCTTCGTCCTACTTTTGACGGCTCCGCATCCTGGTGGACTCAGGGATTGGGTCACGGTAACCCGGACCTGTCCCTCTCTGCCGCCTATGCCGCCGGTCGGTACGGCCATGTCATGTTTGCGGGTGCAGTGCACGAGCCCGCGCTCTCTTTGGCAGATCGCTTGTTGAAGACTCTTGATAATCCACGCTTTACCAAGGTTTTCTATACAGATAATGGAAGTACCGGAATGGAGGTTGCTGTGAAGATGGGTCTCCGGGCGGCGTGCGACCGATATGGCTGGGATGCTAGCCAGGAGAAGATCAATATCCTTGGTCTCAAGGGTAGCTACCACGGTGATACGATTGGGGTGATGGATTGTTCTGAGCCATCTACTTATAACCGGAAGGTTGAATGGTACCGTGGTCGGGGTCACTGGTTTGATTTCCCTCTGGTCAAGATGGTGGATGGAACATGGAAGGTTGAGATCCCCGAGGAGCTTCGGGCTGATCTGGGCTCCGATGCTGAGTTTGAGTCTTTGAACTCGGTGTTTGACCTCAAGCAACGTTTGAAGTCGGATGCTGGGCAGCGCTATAAGGAATACATTCGCCGTACCATCGAATATTTGGTGCAGAAGCAAGGAATGAAGTTTGGTGCCCTGATCTTAGAACCCGTCATCTTGGGCGCGGGAGGAATGCTGTTCTGGTAAGTGTTGACGGCGCATCGGATGTATCAAGTACTGACTGCTTGATCTTGTAGTGATCCGCTCTTTCAGCGCTGCCTGACAGACGTTGTCCGTGACCACCCTGAGCTCTTCTCTGCCGAAAACAATTCTCCGAAATCAACACCATCCTGGTCCGGTCTGCCCGTCATCTTCGACGAAGTGTTCACCGGTCTTTACCGCCTGGGACGTCCGACATCCGCATCATTCCTCGACGTGTACCCCGATATTGCTGTCAACGCCAAGCTCCTCACCGGTGGTCTTATTCCCCTCTGCACGACTGCTGCAAGCCAGGAAATCTTCGACACATTCTCAAGCCCCGAGAAGAGCGATGCCCTCCTCCACGGCCACAGCTACACAGCTCACGCGGTCGGATGTACTGTCGCAGTGGACTCACTGAAGACCATGACTGAAATGGACGTAAACGGATCATGGGACGGCTTCCGAGCAGACTGGACTAGCAAGTCTACCCTAGTGGCGTCAACTCCCGATGTGTGGAGTGTCTGGTCGCAGGGTCTCTTGAAGGACATCTCCTGTGCCGATGCCGTGGAGAGCGTCTTTGCGATTGGAACCGTGCTGAGCATCTCATTGCGGGATGAGCAAGGCGGAGGTATGTCTCATCACAGAAATTATGTAGTAGTTGAAGCTGAGCTAATATTTCTTAGGATACACATCCACCGTCGCCAAAGGCTTACAGCAGAAGCTGGCCGTTGGTGGCGACCAGTTCAATGTGCACTCCCGAGTCCTGGGTAATGTGCTATACTTGATGTCTAGTGTGACTTCGAAGCCCGACTCACTACAGGAGATGGAAAGATTACTCCGCGTCTCGCTACTGTAATGAACACGATCGACAGTTGGAATTCTGCTTTATCAGAGATATATCACAGGATGATCATGGCCACACCCAATGCCATTGCATAGCCAAACCTCCAAAAACAGCACCAAAGCCATCCCAAGTTGACCTTCTAGGTCCCACTCTAAAACCAGCATTGGAAGTGGAAGCAGCAGTGCCCGTAGCCTCAGAGGTAGTCCCAGTGAAAGCAGTCCCAGTGGAATTGGTGCCCGTAGATCCACTCGTAACTCCGGCCGAGTTCAGGTCAGACTGATGATGAACGATAGTCACCATAGGCACATAAGAAATAGCCGTCAACGCATGCTCGACTCCATGAGGGAAGGACGTAGAGGAAGTCGTCGTAGAAGCGCTAACAAACGACTGTACATCATAGGTATTCGTCATCGTGGTATCGCCATGAACATGTGTCCTCGTAACCTTCTCCCAGCTAAAATCACTATCCACATCGACATAGCAGCCCACACTAGGCTTATAACTCGGGACCTGAGCATTGCACCCACCAATACCGTCCGGAGTCATATGGCTAGGAAAGAAATTAGCCCTCCCGGTTTCCTTTCCCAACTAAAGATGAAAACATACCTCGGACAACAAAGCGCCAATGTCTGACTAGGCTCCAACAAACTCGCCAACAACGTCACAGGCTCCTCATAATAAGGAATCTTATCCTCCGACGTAGTCAGGAATCCCGATGTGGTGAGAGTTTCCTCACCACGCGCAGCCATACCGATCGTCTCCCAGCCAGACGGGCAGTACAGACCCGGGGAGTAGTACCCAGCTAACGCGACCCATTTTTTTTCGTCGTACCACACTGCCGATGTGGTCGTGCCAGGAGGGACACAGTCCCAGTCACTCGTTGAGGTGGGACACCCGACTTGGAATTGGGGTTTAGTCACGTCATCCATAATGAAGGCGAGTATGAGCCTGTCTGTCGCGGTACAGCTGGGCGCTGGTGTGAATGTTGTTGTGATGGGGCCATAGTTGGAAAATGTCCAGTAGCCACCAGCGACGGATGCGGTAGGCATAGTTGGAAGTCTTGTTCAGTTCAGTGTATTGCGTGTTGCGTTTCAAGCACGAAAGGGAGGAGTAGGCAGTGGTGTCTGGTTTTAAGGGGTCGATGGACATGATAAAGAGGGTCTGTGGCTGAAAGGGCACAGACTAACATTGAATAATTGGATTACCAGAGCGGATAGTTTGCTTGGGCGTGTTCGAATGAGGCTTAAAGCGCTTGGCTTCCAGCGGATAATCTCCTCCGTTCCTCTCAGCCAAGCGAAATGCCGGGTCTGGCCGGCTTGGCAGGGACCGATCCAGCTCAGGTTCGGAGTTTAGGGCTCGCTTGGGTTAGTGATGTGTTATAGGTCGCACGGAGGCGTTGAAGGGTCCTTGGCATCGGTTATTGAGGCTCTAGGACTGTGGGACAAGGAATTGGCGAGGCAGACTAGTGGTTTTCGAGTCAGTTTTGGGAACGCGACGACAAGGTTAAGGCTCTGATTGTGTACTCCGCAATAATTGTAAGACGTGGGATGGTGTTGAGAATGGGCTCAGTGTGGAGGAGGATGACTCGGGGGTTGAATTCGTCCTAACCCCCGATTACAGCCACGGTGGAATTCACTGGACAGGGCTTGGCAGCTATTGGAGGGCTATCGCAAGCCGCCTGAAGTATTGTCTGCTCGTGTCTGCACCAATCATAATTAAAAGGACAAGAAAATAAAGGATCGCTTAGTGGAGTAGTATTCTTGATATCTTTCCTGACCTCTTTCCCAGATGGTCCTTTCTTGCTATCCTTCCTAGGCTTTTTGATACATAAATACTAAACAGAGGTTAATGGAAGTTTCCTCGTTAGGGCAGTATAGGGATTCAAATTGAACAGAGTAGAATGTTAGCAATGTGTTTAAAGTAATCCCCGAAGCCCAAGAGCAGGCCATTTCCACACAAAAAGAAAAGCTGATGTCGCATATACAGTGATAATATCTTACAAACAAAAACGCACACAAATCGCAAAATCGAAACTCATTTAAGGTCGATGTGCGTTGCTAGCGCAAGAAAAGCTATTGCTGGAGGCATTATCATGAATTGCCTTACCAGAGACGTAGAGACCAAGACCACACATGCAACCACCAATCAACACAATGCAAATGTTGATAGCAGTGAGGGCCATCTTGCGAGGAGAAGAGAACCACCAGCCCCAGTTCATGTACAGCCAGTAGACACCGGGGAGGCCGTAGCTGAACCAACTGGCGAATAGAGAGCTGATCAGACTCAGGAGGTCACTGAACACGGGGATAGCGTCGGCGATGATCCAAGCGATGATCCAGCAAGTGAGGCCGATGGCCACCCAGGATCCAAGGGAGGTCAGGTCACGGCGGTGCATGCGGTCAGTGCCGCGGAACAACCGAACGTAGATGTACTTGAGACCAACGTGGCCGTTGACTACACCAGCACCGATAATCTGTTATATGTGAGCCATGATGGATGGATGGTTCGGAAAAATTCCACGTACGGTAGGAATAGCAATGCCGTAGGCAACTTTGCTCAGCAACGGGCCAGCAGATCCTAGGGCCGGGGACGCAACGGACTGGCCCGCATAGTAATAGATGACAACTGCAGCCACTGTGTAGAAGACAATCTCAAAGATCTGCAGCATGTATAGAGCCTTGGGGAAGTCCCTAGGCTCTCGCATCTCCGCGAGAAGACCGAAGAAGGCAACATGGGCACAGTAAGCGAAGACAATGTTCGTCACGGCGGTAAAGGCGTGATACAAATCAGTGTCGATAGTGGCCTTCAGGGTATCATATCCATGGTCCCGGACACCAACGGCAACCATTGTAATAATAACAGCAGTCACAATACTGACGAAAGCTGAAAGACGATAGTTAGCATGAGACTCGCGTGTCGGGATGAAGTAGCCTTACAAGCACACGAAATATAGGTCATGTTCTTCATAGTGCGAGGAAGAGAGCACACCATGCAAATGACAAACCCAATAGTGGTAAAGACCATAGTACAAGTGCCATGCTCGGTAATCGTGTTCATCATGACGCTGAAGGTCAAGATATGGCTCCCCATGATGAAGATGGAGAACAATAGCTGCCCAATACCAAACAGCTCACGACCAAACGTCCCCATCAAGATTTCACCGGCATCGCCCAAATTCTGAATGTGAGGGTAGCGCTCGTGGAACTGTCCAATAGTATAACCGGTATATGTAGCGAGAAGACCGAGACCGATGATCAGGACAATGGCCGGTGCGAGGCCCAGGGAAGCGAGGGTAGCGGGTAGCGACAAGACACCCAGAGAAACAGACTCGGCAATCATGACTGGTTTTTGTTAGATATTGTTCTGTCTGAGTCACCCCTCTTTCTCATCGCAGTACGTACACATTCCAGTTTGCCTGTAGTAATCACAAAGTCAGATATCAGATCTTCATAGTTAAGAGCAATGTGTATGGGACTTACCACCACTCCATAGTCTTGTACTTGACTTGGGCATTGGTCTCATCACCGAAGGCGTCCTGGTAGCGTGAGGACACTCCATTCTCCTCCTTCTCCTTCCATCCCATCTCCGAGTCAGCGTCAACGGGCTCGGGTCTCGGAGCAACTCCCTCAATCATCATATTGTCGATGATATACTAGGTTGTGAAGAGTGAAAGAGGGTAAAATGAGGGGAAAGAATAAGAACACGAGAGCCCACGATAGAAGTATGTGTGCAAAAAGTTCCTTGGCTAACCGTAGGTGGAGCTCAACGTTGTAGGTATGAGCCAACCGAAACCCCACAACTCATGTCCGGTGGAAACTTGGGGTGAGAATTATGGGGCTTAGAACTTTTGCAGAAGAAAGATGAGATGAGCGAGGATATTCCGACTGCAAGATTCCAGAATATGGTAGCCAGGGCCCGTTTCTACATACATCTTCGGCCCACTTCTAGGGCCCATAGTGGAGGTTCTAGTCCACTTTTGTTTGGGGTTAGGCCAATTACGGCCTCGGGTCGGAGATATATTAGATAACAAGAATCCCGGTGTAGTTGTGGTTAACCCGACGGTAGCCGTACGGCAGGCGACAGAGACCAAAGTGCCATAAGTTCTCGCATTAAACAGACGAGTGTATTGGGGAAGATAGAAGGATATAAGGAATATATACGTCAGAGAGCAAACTAAGCGCAGAGTAAAGGTAGATTAAGGCCAAGGTAAAGGTAAATGAAGGGCAAAGTAAAGGTAAAGTAAAGGGTAAAGTAAGCTGGAGATAGAGAAGTACACATTGAATCGTGCTCCAACCTTCGGAGTGACAGAAAGTAATCAATTCTTCCCTCGGAATCTATATTCTCTAGGTAGGCAGAAAGGACGGTAAAACATCTGACATGGCGAAGATAATCATGTCAATTTGCTCTCTGTCGACTGCCGCATGTAGCCGGCCCAGTTCGGATCCGATTCCGAACTTCAACGCTAACATATGCGTATTTCGCAGTGCATGGGATGGTGTTTTTGTCTGCACATACTAAAATGCAACCATTTGCAATTGAAGGAGAACAGGGCAAGAGATAGCCCGTATAAAAAAGGGTCTGTAGAGATTTGCAGAAAATCTTACTAAAGCCAAGCCTGAGGTAGCAACTGAATAACGACTCCAACCATGGACAGCAGCGGCTTAAAGCGCGTCCCGAGGTCATTCCCACTGACATAAATTTTAGTTAGATACTCGCGTTAAGCTTCGATGGCCCCACTCTAATGCTCTTGGCTATGTGTATAACAATCCTCTGTCCTAGGCGCTAATAGGCGGGCATGGACTTGCATTCAACGTGTACCTATGTGGCGTTTAATTATTTTGGATTCTGTTTCATGCTAATGGCCTGATATCTCCGCATGTCAATCTTTTCCTAGGATAAAATATTCTGACAGTTCCTAATCCCAAATTGGACCACTGTGTGTGTGAGAGAGTGCGTGAAATGAGTGACTTAATTAGCATCACGATTAATTGAAAACAGAAATACTCAACAGGGAGATGAAACGGCTTCTTCGGGCCGGGAGGTTAATGGGCATTGATATAAGTTGGAGAAAGATCCCAGACGTCCCTGTTCAGTGCAGGATTACCATATCGGAGCGAAGCCGTCGTTGATATTCTTTTTACCCTGACATTCTATACGCGCCCTGGTGACGACAAGAGCTATTTTGAACACTTCGTCCCTGATATCGAGCTAAGGTGCCCAGCATATGAACATCATGCGAGAGCGGTTCGGTCGCCAAATTGGCTGAACAAGCTCATTGTCAGCGGGAGACCTCAGTTCAGACAGCTCGGTATATTGGAAAAGAAAGCCTGCCCTTAAAGATGCGAGGGTGTCAAGAAAATGGGCAGCCGATCAAATTTATATGGCGGGATTTTGAGTACCTAGTCTTCAGGTTTTTATTATTATTATTATCTTTTGTACATAACCTCTATAACACCTTTTTACTTTGACCTATGTCTACGTAGGTGACCTCATTGGCGGAGTGTCACAATGGCCCACTTGACATCACCACTTTCCAAGTTGTATAGGCAACGCCAAAGCCTGCCCAAGCCCCATACCGAATTCAATTTTTGTAGACGGAAGAGTGACAATTTGCTGCTGTTGTAATCCAGAATCCCAGGATAGACAAATATTAAGAAGTATCAATGAGAATACTAAATTGGAGAAAAAATAACCTACCGCGGACAGGGATTGCAGTGTAAGCTTGTATCCAGGATTGGGAATCACCCGTGACGGAATAAAGTGGAGCCTTTTCCCCCAGGTCGCGAACCAAGATTTTGACAGCTCTCAAATCCTTGAACTGCCCAGCTGTTTCCTTGTTTCATTCTCCGTTTCAGTTCCTCTTGTTCAATTGCAGTGGCATGACCATGGCTTCTCCGAACGATGCTGACCAGGACGGCGAAGTCAAAGGTAAGCTATATATGGCGCCAGCTATACTTATGGCAATAATATTAATGACGCGGTAGATGCTGTTGAACCTCAGAAACAAGAGCCGCCCGAAGGCACCCAAGAGGACGCAAGCAAAAACGAAGGCTTGGGAAACAACCCAAACTTCAGTCTAGCGGCCCACGAAGCCGGCAATCCAAATAGCAATGCCTATATCAGTTCCGACTACCTACGCTACAACCCTCAGTATGGAAAAGAGCAGGATGGTCCGACATGGAGTCTAGTTCAGCCGCTCCCTCATGTCGTCAGACCGGGCATGCGTCATGGCGCATTGCCAGAAGACAGGAAAGAAGACTGGCAAGCCGGCCAGGACCCAGACCCAGCTGCAGCGGAGAAGCAGAAGGAACAGGCGCCAGATCAGCCAAATGACGGGATTTTCAACACCTGGTCGAGAGTCCGACGTTATCTTCGAGAACCGATGGCTGAGTGGCTCGGGGTCAGTGACACATACGCCTAATGATAGATGTTTTCTTTATTAACCATTGCGAGCGCAGACCACCGTCGCAATGACACTCGGTCTTAGTGCCACCTTGTCAAACTTTACATCGTCAGGTCAAGCTGGATCATACCCTGCGCAATGTGTCGCCTGGGGATTCGGATTCATGGTAGCCATCTACAGCACCGGTGGTGTATCCGGTGGTCACCTCAATCCAGCGGTTTCAATTGCACTTTCCGTGTTCCGAGGTTTCCCTGCGCGTCAAACTTCGAAATATATTCTCGCACAGCTTCTTGGAGCTATCACTGCAGGCGGAATAGCATATGCCATCTATCACGATGCCATTCTCGAGGTTGCTGCTGCAGAGAAAGTCCCCCAGAGCCAAAGTGTCGCCGCGCAAGCTCTCATTACTGCCCCGAAACCGTTCGTTCACCCGGCGACGGCATTTTTCACTGAGTTTGTGGGCAGTGCGATCTTAGTTGGAGCGATTATGGCCCTTGGAGACGACGGCAATGCTCCGCCTGGCGCGGGTATGAACGCATTCATTATTGGCATTCTGATTTCGGTTTTGATCCTCGCGCTGGGTTATAATACCGGAGGGTATGTGGATCACCTGCAATCGAAGTCCCGACTAAATATGAACTAACGATGTTGTTATAGCTGTTTCAATTGCGCCCGGGATTTTGGACCGCGACTCGTTGCCGTCATGGCCGGATGGGGTGGCCATCTCTTCAGGGAGACTCACGCATGGTGGATATGGGGTCCTTGGTGTGCAGACATCACCGGTGGATTGGTTGGCGCATTACTCTATGACATGGCTATCTTCACGGGTGGTGAAAGCCCAGTGAACTATCCGAAACGGCGACGGAAGCGAGCCTTGCGCGTGAAAACGGTGCACTTACGGAAGAAGCTGGGTATTGGTCGGAAGAAGACTAGGGATCTTGAGAGATCGACTGAAGATTTGGAGGAGCAATGAACATACCGGCATGTGGTGACAGGACACTAGCGCGGGCCTTTCCAACTACGTTTTGACACTGCGACGGATGTAAAGCCGCCGACTGCAGGCAACGTGCCACCATTTTCTAACTCGGGCGCTCCCAGATTAATAAGACACCTGTTGTAGGCAAGTCAGGTAGTCTCACTACCCTTCACCTCTATGCTCGATAACTTAGAAATAGCAAACTTTCATGACCTCCATCGGTTTGCCGGTAGGAATGTGCATAATAATGTCGTCAACATATGCTCGACACCAGTCGCGGAAAGGGCGAAAGATGTCAGTTACCGATCAAATGAATCCATTTAACCTAGTCTCTACCACTATAGGCGGATAAAAGACCACCTCACCCTACAGAAACCCTTTTCAAGGTCCGATGACCGAGCCGGGGCCGCCAGTTGATTTGTGCCTGAAGCTGCTCCAGTGCACTAAGATGCCAGATGCCGTCCGGTCGCTATGTGTCTGCTGTACTTAAACGCGTGGTTACATCAGATCTCTGGAGCAGTTGGTCTAGTGCTCTAACTCTAAAATCAACCCAGAGCTCCTGATCACAGATTGGTGGCAGACATCCGCGACCTATAAACTTAGTTATAGGCTAGTACCTCTTACTGTCGGATTTCTGCCACCAATCTGTGATCAGGAGCTCTGGGTTGATTTGGCCATAGAGTTAGCACTGGACCAACTGCTCCAGAGATCTGATGTAACCACGCGTTTAAGTACAGCACACATACCCCCGCATGAACCATCCGCACCGCCCGAGCTTGCGATTTTGCCATTGACATGGGGTCTGGATGGGAATATGTTGTAGAAGCAAGAATCAGAATTGTTACGAACTAGTTGACAGGATAGTAAGCCTGTCGATCAGGTAAGGCACGACTGTCTGAATGCCAAAGGTGACTCTTGAGAGGAGACGGAGGCAATATATTGTAGTAAGAACAGAGACTGATTCTTGAAGAGAATCATGGCCAAAGGATAGGACGCCCTTTCTTGTAGAAGAGGCTAACATAATGTTTGTGCGGTGGGGAAGGAATCACAAGCGAAGCGAGGGCGGACCGGAGGCGAATCGCTACTGGTCCGGCACGCACAACGAAGAATCCGGGAATAGCTTCAAAGAAGCCTATCCCGTAACAATTATGCTTCCTCTCCCCAACGCCTAACCCTAGGCGTTGTAGGTCATACAATAATTTTGCAAACAAAGAAATCAAAACATATACCCCAAATCAGTAGGCATAATACGCGTTCTCTCACTTCTCTCCTTCATCCTTCTCCCATCCATCATAACACCACATATCCCCGCGCATCATTATTGTTTCGTCTATCCATCCATCCATTTCGCATCGATCATCTATCGCCATCGTTTCGCCTAGCCAAAATAAGTGCTAAGGCTAGAGAAGTTGTCGTCTCGTTGAGAGCATAAAGATGGGGAGGAAGATAAGGGTTCTACGTCTGTTGACGCCCATAATAACGAGGAGTTCCCTGAGATAATTGGGGTTGTTTCGCTGAAGGGTCGTCGCCCCCGCCATGCGAACCCGCTGGCGTGTTTGTATTTCTGGTGCATGGCGTGTATTCGCTCGACCGCCGCCAATTTTGACCCCGCGGAGGGTCTGCCTTTCGAGGTTCAGTACGTCCTCGACGCCGTCAAATCGGTCCTATGCCAGCAGTGTTCCGAAAGACGTGACAAATGCTTTCTGGTGTGTTTCGCCGCTAGGGGCTTCATGATTGTCGTGAACGAAGAGGGTTTGATAAGGCTCTGGTGTAGATGTCGTCGTATGGGGAACTTGTTTGTAACCGCTATACTTGCGGTGGTAACCGGACTGGAGCGGGTATAGTTTGCAAGCGGCACAAACGGGCACAGAGAGGAAGAAGACATAGGCCAGAAAATTGGAAGGCAAGGATGCACGAGGCATCCATGATGGATGCCGATTGGATAAAGATGGATTTGTTGCTGTGGTGATGATGTGCAACATCATCATGGTGGACTCGCCACTGGTAGAAGAATTTGTAGCGTCGATGATAAAGAGCTAAACAGTATCGTCTTAGGTTGGTAAGAGATATAATTCCTTAGGAGTAAGAGGTAATTTTGTTAGTTGAGGTTTGAATCGTGGTAAGATTATTGTGGTAAGAGAGAAGTAATAGAAGGATATATAACTCGGAAGTAAGATAGAAGTGAGAGATAATAAGGTAGGACAGGATTTAAGAAGAAGTAAAATGAAAGTAAGCTTAACGGTTATGAATAGCTATTCCGCTATTCGACACTTCAAGAGTATCATCAAGACGTTCCTTTGGCTTGGGTCTGACCAGAAATCCACATCGCGCTTTAGCCTTTCTTGGGTCTCTGAGACAGCAAGATTAACATCTCCGGATCTCTCATGATCATTCAATTTCACCTCCTCTTTTGACGAACCATATCTTGCCCAAGGGAGGTAGACATCCAGCTCAGAATCCCTGAGCTAACCACCATTGCAAACGCTATCTGGGATCAACAGGGTTTCTGAAATAGCGACCAGCAGCTTTATCAGGGACCTAGAAAGGTCGTCCGCCCCCTATTTAGACGACATTCGCCTTCTACAGCCAGACTTTGCCCTTGCGATGAAGCTGTGATGCTTCTATCTCCGCCAAGATGATGAGAATGGTGAGAAGAAACAGGAATCCGACCTGCCAGAAGCTATGTTCCTCGCAGATGTATTTAAGGGGGCCGGGAAAACCATATCCGATGATTGCTGCTCCTGCGTGGGAAGAGGGGGCGTAAAGGCACACATGCATAAGGCCTACCTAGGAAGTATGTCGAGTTGCAGGTGACACTTGATGAGGTCGTGAATTATCATTGCATCCTGGTTGGAGGCGCATGGAATATGTCGAGAGGGCTAGGAAGACAGGAATTATGCTACTCTGGAAGGGAATCAAGAGGGGAAAAACTCGTGAAGAGGGAAGAATCTAGAGAGGACAAACTGCAGCTATATGGAAGCTGACAAACGGGGGAAGACGGTGAGATACTGCCCGATATGGGGCCTTACCACTTTCCGACAGAATGAAGCATCTGAGGAAGGGTGCTCATATATCTCAACAGAGTTGAAGAGAACCAAATCTCATGATCAGCCTAATTTCAACGAGTGGTACATCCCAATTTCAAAATTGACTCGAATAAAAGGAATGTCAGAGTACAGATTTTCCATCATCATCATCATCATCATCTTTATAGCACCGGATGGCACTTATACCCCCCTCTAAAATAGAGGCAAGGTAGCCCTATTACTATAATCAACATTCTCCTCAACAGACTCAATCCGCTCCGTACAAGTACCAAAAACCCGGTCCCAGAGCCTAGTCTGCTTCCCATAGTTATGACTCTTGCGCCACCCCTTCCGATGATGCAAATCATGGTCCTCGATCACAATCTCACAGTCAAACATCTGCAATAACCAGCTCAAAGTCGACGGCACAGTCAAATGCAGACGCAATCCACTATGACCAAATACCTCAGCGAACGCAACGTACTCGTGACAGATCCACCATTCGTAGAAACCCATTGGCAGTCCCATGAGCTTCAGACTGAAGTAAGTCATGATCGGCACGCCGACCATATCAAAGAATTCCTGCTCATGGTCTGCGTATGCGGCGAGGAGGGGGTTAGGGTGTTTGGTCAGGTGATGGGTACGGTGGAATTTCCATAGGAAGCTGACGTCGTGCATAAGGCGGTGGTACCAGTAAAACCAGAAGTCGAGGACGATGCCGTAGAGACCGATTTCAAGGGGAAGATAGAGCCAGTTCATTTCCGAGGGGAGCATGTTTCGGTTGTAGGTGAGATAGGTGGCGAGGACGAGACGGGAGCCGGTGGTTTTATATACTGATGTTACCACTTTGGCGACGCCCACGTCTGGGACGCCATCACGTTCGTGTTGATCGCCATCTAGGAAGCCGTATTTGTGGCCTAGGCGACGGAGGATATGAACTTGGCAGATGATGGTGGCGTTGAAGGCGAGGAAGTAGAGGTTGAAGGTTGTTATTGGGCCTAGGGTGTGACCTGTGTATATCATGTATGCTTGGTGTAGGAGGAGTGGAAGGGCAGAGTAGAATAGAGCCCAGCGGTGGAGTGACCACTGCGGCATGTACGGGATTTTATCATCCTTGGAATGCACGGGTATATCTTTGTCCAGGGCGATAGGGTGAGCGTTGAGGAGCTCAATGGCCCAGTGGTGGTGACTCCATTCTCTGCGATCACCCGTGCGCCAGGTGGATTTCATGGAGTCCTTCGATAGTGGCTTGGTATCCATGTTGGCGGTAGAATGCGAACTTGGGGAACGGCATGGCCGGCGTCTGGTTTATATCGGTTGAGGTCAGGCCCCAGTACGGAGCATAGAGACCGCATGTGAAAGGGGGGCAGTCCATGAAGCGATCCATAAGTGGATCTCGCCCACCGACCAAAATGAGTGCGTGTCAAATGAAAAATGAGCATGAATGCCTCATTATGGAATGGAGCCCATCCCCCGATTCCCCAGTTCCATGTGAAGTGTGGTTGCTCCCCGCACAGAGTGCCGAGGACTGCTCGAATGGCCAATGCTAAGTGGTGAAATATGAGTTCACGTTGGGACAGGGGCTTGTATATCCGGATTAGAAATGCAATATTCACTTGTAGATCTTGCTGTAATAGGTGGAGACATTAGTCGGCCTCGGTTCGTGCCATCGTGAATGCCAAGACCGGGCGATCTTCTCCAATGGACGCATTCTGTCCTGAAATTCGCCCGTGTTCTATTTCCTGTCAATCATTACTCGTTATGATTCGGTTATCTGATTGTGGATGTTCTCGAAATAGCATTAAGTCTCCGGTCAAGAGTCGAGTCACCACCATACATAGGCTATACGATTCGGCCAGCGACTGATATTGATTCATCTCCAGGTGGCGAGGTTCATACTTCGTTCGCACATGTCCAATTCGAAGACTACCCGAACAAACCGAGGGCTACAAAGACATTGTAAATGTCAAAGCTAGAATGTCATCCAATAAAACAACTTCAGTCAAGCATTGACGACAACATAACCTTTAGGAAGGCAGTCCCAGATGGGGAGGTCATTGCACAAAACTGATTAACATTATTCTTCATAGTATACGGCCTCTAGGGAACAACTTATTTCAAAGTAATTGTCGTTTGGGGGTAACCTTGGGACTAAAACTTGGAATTTCAACATTTGTTTCATCCAATTTGTCACTTTCCGATGGGATAAGGCCTAATTTGGCTTCTTTTTCTTTGATCACCGTTCGAACATTGACCAGCGACTCATGTCTTCTCCAGGAGATTCACCGGCATGGATGTCTACGGTCCAGAACAACTTTCAGTAGAAATATTTTTGCTTAGCGTTCAATGTATCCGTAAGGCTCGCTTCTAGCGCCTCCGCGTAGCCTATATAAACTCAATCACAACACGGCTGACAAGGTCTCTACGAGCTAGCTGCGACCTGCGCAGCAACCTCGGACTCCGCAGGAGGCGGGACGGTGGTTTCGACAGCCTGCTTAGGCTCGGGCCTCTCAAAGCTCTTCATGGGGTAGTAACCCCAGCGCTCAAACATAACACGATCCTCGCCCCATCCATTGCAGTCTGTAGTCAGCATCTTCTCACCGGTGAACACAGCGTTGGCACCGGCATTGAAGCAGGCAACCTGCTGCTCCTCGGTCAGGGCGATGCGACCGGCGGCAAGACGGACGATGGTAGCGGGCATGACGATACGGGCAGTCGCGACGGTTCGAAGGAGACGGTCAAAGGGGACCATTTTCCGGTTTCCGAGCGGGGTACCAGGAATAGGGACCAAGGCATTGACGGGGAATGATTCGGGGTGCTTGGGAAGACTGGAGACGGTGTGCAGGAGGCCGACGCGGTCTTCGTCTGACTCGCCCAGGCCGAGGATTCCACCCGAGCAGACGTTGATGCCGGCATCGCGGACATGGTCCAGTGTGCGTAGACGCTCATCGTACGAGCGGGTGGTGATGACGTTGGGGTAGAATTCACGCGACGTGTCGAGGTTGTGATTGTATGCTGTCAGACCGGCTTCTTTCAGTTCCTTGGCTTGGTGCTGGTCGATCATGCCGAGGGTCACGCAGACTTCCATGCCCATGTCGCGGATTCCAGAGATCATCTGCTTCACGTTCTTCAGACTGGTCTTACGTCCGCGCATATCACGCCAGGCGGCGCCCATGCAGAATCGGGTGCTGCCGTTTGCCTTGGCGATTCGGGCTTTCTCCAGTACGTCGTCCACTGGGCTCATTTTCGTGGCCTTTAGGCCGGTCTGGTGACGCGAAGACTGGGCGCAGTATGAGCAGTCCTCGCTACAGCCGCCCGTCTTAATGTTCATCAGTGTGCACATCTGGATGGCGGACGGGTCGTGGAAACGACGGTGGACGGCGGCCTGGGACGTATTAGCTTGTCGGTCCGTGGTTTTTTTTCATCTTGGAGCGGTGCAATTGAAGCACAGGAAGATGGTGTAAGAATGATTTCCAGCAGGGTCGACTTACCGAGGCATATGTGAGTTGGTTCAATGGTGTGTTGTAGATCTGGGAGACTTCCTCTCGAGTCCAGGTGATACGAGGGGCTGTGGAATTGGTGGCCTCGACCAGAACACTGGGCACTCGGCCGGCGATAGAGGCAGCACTAGGAGGACCTTGGACGGTCCCGTAGGACCGCACCAGCCGGGGTAAAGACCGTGGGATGGGGAAAGACATTGTGCAAAGATGTGTGTAGAAGAGGGAAAAGATACAATGAGGGGCAGAATTCGGCAGATTCACTCAATTCACCGACGTGACGGTTACGATGTGTGGAGAAGACTTACGGTGGGCTCATTGGGTTCCCAACTTTAACTACTCACTTCTCCCCTCTTTCTGGACCTGGTTGGGGTCAACAACCTTGGCCCAGCCCCAAATTCTAATTTCTCTCTCCCTCGGAAATGTCTCGCTGTTTACCCGGATCTCCCTTATCTAACTCTATCGTAAGCGACCTGTTTGTGCGGAAAACTGTTTTCCGTTGAGCTCTCTCTGCGTCATCATTTTGGGTGGAGCCAATGATCGTCGCCAGATTACCATTCAAGGATATGTAGTTAGACTTGGTCGAACATTTATGCACTAGTTATGTACCTCTACTATTGACTACGACTATTGACCATTGTGCAATCGGACAAAGGCCGCCGCAGAGCCTCTTATCCTGCTTCTTGAATCCTCGGAGCCATCGATCGTTCAGGCTCATGGGAATGAGGTAGCTATTCAATCTCTATTGGTGGTTTCCTGTACTGGTGCCCCCTATCAAGGTCTTCCCCAAGCATTTTATGTCATCATCCTCAGGGGGTTGGACCTGGACAATCTCACACAGAGAAAAAATTGCTAAACGGCGCCGTTGTATACAGCCAGGGTAGCTTGGGTAGGTTCGCCCATCGTGGAGGGAACCTATCTGGCCCCCACTTCTGAATGCCTCAGCTGTACCAAATACTGATGTCTAATGGCCTTGGTTCAAATTGTAACCTTGTTGGCACTCCTCAATTTTAGTATAGTTCGTTTGCTTTTCGCGCACGGATTCCTCACTAGTGACACAATTGGAATCTCCGGACTTGGGGATAGAGAGGACTTCATACTTCTGCACTCGAAATGGTCCATTTTTAGCCCAGAATTGCAGCTAAGAGTTGTGGTTGGTTTGAATTCCATGCTGTTGCGCACTCACTCCTACCATCGTCCCAAATAACACAAGCGAGAGGAGCCGATGGCTGAACGGGGAAATAGATTCATCGATCAAAACCCGATCCAAATTCCGCGAACCTATGCAGGTCTAGCCATACCTATGCAGGAGTCAGTGGTGTACACCATTATGCGCTTGCATGATAAGGCAAAGTGGAGAACAGCCTTGGGCTATGATGGGGACTCCCCCGCCGACACTCCATCCCGTACCACGTCATATCAAACCCTCAAAGCAAATCCGTAAACATGGAATCCGAGATCCTAATCGTCGGTGCCGGCATATTCGGCATCAGCACGGCTTATCATCTAGCCAAGCGATCGTCCAATCCCGCATCGATCACCGTGTTAGACCGATTCCCGGCCCCGTCGCAAGATGCAGCATCAACCGACGTTAATAAGATCATTCGCGCGGACTACTCCAGCTCGCTATATATGGAGCTGGGGCTTGAAGCCATCCAAGCATGGAAGAATGACCCCCTCTTCAAGGATTCTGGTGTTTACCATCAGACTGGCTGGATCATGATGGATGAGCAGGGCAGCGATCTGGCCGGGCGCATTCGTGCGAACTTTCGAGATCTTTTTGGCTCGGATCCATTGCAGCCGATGTCTGAAGATGAAGTGCGGTCTGGCTGGGGCGGAGTGCTCAAAAATGCCGATTTGAGTCCCTTCGGGTCATTCTTCTTCAATCCGCTGGCTGGATGGGCTGATGCGGGTCGTGCTCTGACGATCATGGCGAACGAGGTTATCCGGATGGGGGTGAGGTATCAGGTTGGTGAAGCTACTCGTCTGGTGTTGGGTAAAGGTGGCATCAAGGGCGTGGAGACGAAGTCGGGTGATTTGTACTCGGCTGATAAGGTGATTCTATGCACTGGAGCCTGGACAAGCCAGTTGATGAGTTCCGTCGAGGCGGAGTTGAAGATGCCAGAGACCGACAGGATCGAGAGTCAAGCCAGTGCGACTGGCGTATGCGTCGCGCACTTTCAACTCTCAGATGCCGAGCGCAAGCTGTACGACCAGCTTCCTGTATACGTCTACGGCGAACAAGGTGCGAGTTACTGAGACAGTATGATTCCCACAAAAGCTAACACGCTCTAAGGAGAGGTTATACCCCCAACCGATACGGGACTGCTGAAGTTCACCACGACGCAATCCTTCAAAAACACCAAGAACGGCTACTCGGTGCCACCGTCCTGGGATGCTCCCGGTACCTTTACCCAACGTGAGGTCCCAGAGAACCTTCGAAAACAATGCATCGACTCTATAAGACCTCGTCTGCCCAAGATCTTCGATAGTGACCGCCAAGTAGACCATTTCCGCCTATGCTGGGATGCGATCACACCCGACCAGCACCCATTGATCACCCAGCACCCAGACACGCGACTATCCCATCTGTACTTGGCCATAGGAGGCTCGTTCCACTGCTGGAAATTTCTCCCCATAATCGGCCGCTACGTAACCAACATGCTAGACGGAGCCAGCAATGGAGCCGACCGTGACAACGCGTGGGCGTGGAAGAAGTCGCGACAAGGACAAGGAGTCCACGGCAGCCTGATGCCTAGCAAAGAGCTGACTGAATATACCTAATACATCTACCCTGACCTGGTCGATCTTGGAGGGGAGTTTTTTAGTGTTTTGTGCCGAGCCATTTTATGCCGTTATATTGTACTGAACCCGCTGCGCGTAATAAAAATAGCCGAGGTGAAAGATCATCTGTGGTTGGACTGTTAATTCTCCACATCGTGACAACGGTTTCGCCAGTGCTATTGGTCCAACGGAAGACTCTTCACACAGCAAACTTACGTAGACCTCTGGATTTTGTGGGTCATCAGCGCGGAGTCGGTTTGTTGTGCCGAGGATCATTGACCTTTAGTCGGCAATACTGGACCCTCTTTTACCCCATTCTCGAATATCGCACCCTAGTCATTTACTTTTCCTTTCAGCGACACGGTTTAGGTTAAGTACTGGACTTACTTTCCATCGGTGGTTTTCTCTTTTCCAAACTGCTATACTGTAACTTGACCGCTCCATAATCCCGAATTGAATCCCACAGCGACAAGTCTGGATTTTTCACAGCAGTAAGATGGATCTGATGGATATGGGTGAGTTACAATGTTTCATGCATCCTGAGGGATGGAACTGTTCCTTCTAACATTATACCAGGGACTGCGGCAGCCGCCCTGGCCGGAGGTGCTACCGTGGCAGCCTACCTGAATGCCAAGTTCCACATCAAAAAAGATCTGTCGTCAGTCCTGACCGCCCGAAGAAGTGAACGCGCATATGCACGAGCTGGTGAGTTGATCCGTTACGTTTCATCTCGCACAATATGCTAACTTGCCCGCAGTGGACCAGGGCCACGGCAACCCGTGGTATGTCTTCTTGGACACAGTGAGGAAGTACCCGGACATGACCTGCCTATGGACTCGAGAAAGGTCGTATACCTACCGGGAAGTCCAGGAACAAGCCTCCCAATACGCTCATTTCTTCCTATCCCAGGGCGTGAAGAGAGGCGACTTGGTCGGCTTCTACCTGCAAAACCGGCCCGAATTCGTTATCGCGTGGATTGCCACCTGGAGTATCGGATGCGCTCCTGCCGCGGTTAACTACAACCTGACTGGCGATGCATTGGTGCACTGTCTTGAAATTAGCGGAGCCAAGCTCGCCCTTGTTGATGAGGATCCGATCTGTCGCAGTCGCGTGGAGGAATGTCAGGATGCCCTCACGGGCGAGCTGGGCATGAAGTTGATGAACCTGGATGACTCGCTCAAGGCACATATTCGCACTTTTCCAACTACTCTGCCGCCCGCGAACCTCGCCAAGGATATCTCTGGGGACTTCCCGGCAATCCTGCTCTACACTTCTGGAACGACAGGAATGCCCAAGGGCTGTGCGTTTACCATGGCTCGAATTTACGCCACGCTTTTCGTTCGCCGCGATATGGTGAATGACAAGCCGGGCCCAGATGGCGATCGCTGGTACAGCTGTATGCCTCTATATCATGGCACCGCGGCTATCAACATGATTACATGCGTGATAGCGGGCGTCAGTATTGCCCTGGGACCGAAATTCAGCGTTCGCAATTTTTGGAAAGATGTCCGAGACTCCGAATCCACAGTTTTCGTCTATGTCGGTGAGACGGCCCGTTATCTGCTCGCGTCGCCCCCGTCGGCCCAGGATAAAAACCACAAGGTGCGCTGCATGCATGGCAACGGTCTCCGGCCCGATGTCTGGGAAGCTTTCCGCCAAAGATTCGGTGTTCCGGAGGTAGCCGAGTTCTTTAGCAGCACGGAGGGTATCTTCGGCCTGTTGAACTATAACCGTGGGCCCTTTACTGCCGGCAGCGTTGGCCATCATGGTCTACTGTTTCGCGGCCTGCTTCACAACACATTCGTTCCCGTCGCCATTGACCCCGAAACCGGTGATGCTCTCCGAGACCCCAAGACGGGCTTTGTCGTTCGCGCGAGCTACGAAGAGGGCGGCGAGATTATCGTCAAAATCCCAAACGAACAGGCCTTCCAAGGCTACTGGCGCAACGACTCCGCTACGCAAAAGAAATTCCTTCGCGACGTCTTCAAGAAGGGCGACATCTATTATCGTTCCGGTGACGCCCTGCGCCGCCAAAGTGATGGCCGCTGGTATTTCCTCGACCGTCTCGGCGACACATTCCGATGGAAGAGTGAGAACGTGTATGTATTCCAGACCTATCTCAAGGACACATAACTAAATTTATTCAAAGCGCAACCGCCGAAGTCGCAGAAGTGATTGGCCAATTCCCCGGCGTCGCTGAAGCGAATGTCTACGGCGTCAAACTCCCCAACCACGAAGGCCGTGCTGGCTGCGCTGCTCTCCAGATCACCCCCGAGGCCCGCCAGAATTTCGACTACGCTGGACTTGCGCGTTTCGTGCGCTCCAAGCTCCCACGATACGCAGTTCCTGTTTTCCTGCGCGTTGTTGATATTTCATCCCATATCCACAACCATAAGCAGAATAAGGTGCCTCTTCGCGACGAGGGCGTTGATCCGACGCTTCTTGGTACCAAGGTGCCGGATGGAAAGAGTAATAAGTTCTTGTGGATCGCGCCTGGGGAGCAAGAGTATTCGTCTTTTGGAAAGGAGGAGTGGGAGAGGATTGTTAGTGGATCGGCGAGGTTGTAGTGGATTATGGCGACGTGGAAAATTGCCATGAACAAAGAACACGAATTTCATCTAAGCAGCGACCTGCATCGAAACAATCCATGAAGTTACCTTGAACTGCTCCACTACATACGGCAACTTAGACCGAGGTCCACGCACGGAGAGCGTAGCATTTCTCAACTCTGTGGTTTGATTTCGCTTTCCGTTGATATGAGCAGCTGTCCAACTTCATGCCCGAGCCAGTTTAGACCGTGATATCTTACCAGCAAATGCCTCACACACTCATTCAGGAATTAGCAATCGGTCGAGATCCGAGATGTGCCCTTATCGCGGGATGATCGATCCACCAACATCCTGACATCTCGGACGTAGAAATGCTATAAGTCCTTCCAATCCTCTCCAGTCCGGTTTAGCCCATGTTTCGCCAAATAAGTGTCACTCTCTCCAATTTTTCCCACAGGTACCAACCCTAAGCTATCAATTGAGATGGCCTCCCTGAGTCGCTGTGGATGCAATCTGATAGGCGGCCATACATGGCTTATCTTGGACACTTATCCGATCGGTAAACCGTATGATCGGTCAAGGAAGTGCGGAGTAGATAAGTGCAAAGGATTTGTGGCTAGCGTGCTTCGACTCGGAAGTTGTTACTCAAGTGTTTTTGTCCTTGTTGATCTCGTGTCACACCGTGCCAGCTTTGTCACTGCTTTTCATCAAAGTGACAGCTTGTCCATCCTTATACCGACCAATGGAGGCGTTTCTAAAGAAACTCGAGATCAAATATGAGGGTGGCCCGGAGCCAGGCCGATGGATCAACAATGATATCAAACCCATCGAGGAGGGTCGTCGCACCTGGGGATTCTGGACATTCCATAACTTCTGTACGCATGCTTCTAGAAGGGTCAGAAGCCACCGCCGCAACTAACGTCGATGCTGTCCAGGGGTGCTTGTCAATTCCAATATATCGGCTTATATGACAGGAAGTTCTCTTATCGCTCTAGGATTGGCATGGTGGCAAGCAATTGTCGCCATTGTGATCGGACAAATCATTGCCACGATATTGGTGGTGCTGAACTCACTTCCCGGGGCATACTATTACTGTACGTTGAACTGTGGAATGTGTCAACAAACCTTCTGATCGTTGATAGTGGGCTTCCCGGTTGTGAATCGGTATGTGTGGGGAATGTACGGAAGTCAATTCGTGATCTGGAATCGTATTTTGCTCTCGATCGGTGAGTAACAACGCTGCCTTTGAGATATCGATGTGCTAACTTCTCATTCAGTCTGGTGTAAGCCTCCCTCCTTAGCTAAATACCCCATTCTTAGCAAAGCGCTAATCATGAAAAGATGGTTTTCAATCCTGGATTGGCGGCGAATGCATTCATGTCTGCCTCCAAGCAATATGGCCAAACCTCGAAGAGCGGATCCCAAACACACTAGCCGCCTCGACAGGCACAACAACCGCAACATTCGTCTCATATGTCATTTTCATGGTCATCTCCCTACCAATAATCTATATCCGACCATTCAAGCTCAAATACCTATTCTACGGATCAGCCGCAACAATTCTAGTCTTCGAAATCGTGCTATTGATTTGGTCCCTCGCAACAATGGGCGACAACGGCTTCGGCCCGACCATCTCCAATGCCACCAGTACTAGTACACCAGGCTGGAATATTGCATTTGGAATAATAAGCACCATCGGATCAATTGCGGCTGGAATCCTGAACCAAAATGACTTTGCTCGTTTTGCACGCAAACCTCGGGATGCTATCTGGGGACAAGTTATCAGTTTTCCTTTTTATGCTATTGTCTGCTGTGTTATTGGGATTCTGGTTACTGCTGCTACCCAGGAACGATTCGGTGAGGCGAAGTGGAACTTGCCGATGCTTCTTACCGCGATTATCGAGAACGGAGGATCGAGATCCAGAGCGGCAGCTTTCTTTGGTGGTGCTGCTTTGGTTATTTCTCAGATTGGAGTGAACGTACCGGCGAATGCCTTGGCTGGGGGTATGTATTTGAACGCTTACCTCGCTGTCATCACTGCTTAGTGTACTAATTACGGCAATAGGCTTTGACTTGGCTGCTACATTCCCCCGATACATTAACATTCGCCGTGGCGCGTATATAACAGCCGCGATCTCAGTCGCCTGCAACCCGTGGAAGCTGGTCAATACAGCAACCACATTTCTAGCTGTTCTCAGCAGTTACTCTGTGTTCTTGGGTCCGATGACGGGTCTTATGATCTCATCGTACTTGGTCATCAACCGGTGCAAAATCAGAGTTGATGATCTCTTCGTTGGAGACAGCTCGAGTATATACTGGTATACATATGGGCTAAACTGGCGTGCTATCGTCGCAGTACGCTGTATCCTTTCTTGTTGGTTTTAACCTTTTGCTAATTAATTCCTTTTAGTGGATCTGTGGCACTGTCCCGTCATTGCCGGGCTTCGTTGCTTATGTTGGTTCTGGTATCACTGTACCTGTCGGCCTCACGCATTTATATTACATTTGTTTCTTGTCGGGTCTGGTCATTAGTTCTGCTGTTTATTGTGTGCTGCATTATGTCTTCCCGGTGTCCGCGATTAAGGACTTTGTGGAGAATGCGCCTCCCGCTAAGGTGTTGATGCGTGAGTATCAGGAGCGGTGGGATCGAGGTGACGAGGTTGAGACGGTTCTTACGGAGACACCCAAGGTTTAAGCCTGGATATGATTGTGTTTTATTTCTACTTACTTTCCTTTTTGCCATCCTCAAGAGTTGCACAAGGCTTAATTACGAATAACATGTCCCTGGGGCTGTCCGTCCCTTACCACATAATACTTTGCATCTACTCGAGTAAGAATACTCGAGCATGGTCGTAGCTCTAGGTATAGTTAATCCTATTCAAATGTTCCTGCCATGCATAAATAGTTCCTGCACGAGAATGCGTATCACACAACCAGGCGGATAAAAACAGTCTAAGAATAAAAACAGTGTAAAGCAAATCTCGCTTGCATCATTCCATCATTCGGCCCGTATCAAACAGCCATAAGAAATGCTCATAAACACAGCGCGGCACGTTCAACGTGTAGCCTATTTCTTCACCAGACCAAGGAGGTTGATGCTCTTGGGGCGCTCAATGGGCATACCCAGAGCCCGGTCCCAGATGAGCTGGACCAGAGGTCCGAGAGCACGGCTAACACCGAAGGCGACAGTGTAGTACAGAGGTTGTTGGAAACCGTAATGGTAGAAGAGAACACCGGAGGCGGCATCAACGTTGGGGTGAGGGTTCTTGGTCTAGGAGCTGTTAGCATCTCCCAATAGCATTACAATGGAAGTTACATACCTTGCCGTGCTCGGTCAAAACACCGGGGGCAATTTCAGAGTTCTTCTTGACGAGTTGGAAGACAGGGTTGGCAAGAACATCCGGGCGGGTCGCGGCAAAGTCCATCAGGGCCTGGAAGCGCGGGTCGGGCTTGCGCAGAACACCGTGGCCGTAGCCGGGAACGACACGGCCAGACTTGAGGGTATCCCACAGGTAGGTGCGGACATCATTGTCGGTGAACTTTGTTCCAATCTTTTCCTGCATCTGCATGATCCAACGAAGGACTTCCTGAGCGGCCAACCCGTGCAAGGGGCCAGCCAGACCCAGCAGACCGGCACTGTAGCTGAGGAAGGGGTCGCTCAGGGCGCTGCCAACCAGATGGGTAGCGTGGGCAGAGACGTTCCCACCCTCGTGGTCACCGTGTAGAGCCAGGTACAAGCGCAAAAGGTCGTGGAAGTCACTATTCTCGGCGCCGCCCTTGCCGAGCAGCTCGGCGAAGTTGTAGGACCAATCCTGGGCAACGTCCAGGGTCTGGTTGCCAACAGTGTCAATATCGCCCGGGCGGAAGACCAGTGCGGCAACTCGGGGAATCTTGGCGAGTAGCGAGATGCAGTCGTCGAAAGTCGGCTCCCAGTACTCGGCCTTGTTCAGGCCCTTCTCATAGGCCTGGGCGAAGTTGGACTCGGTGTTAAGAGCGGCGACCGCAATTGAAAGCTGGGTCATGGGGTGCATGGACTTGGGGAAAGACTTGATCAAGTCCAGTATGTGAGGGGGCAGGTAGGACTTCTCGGCGAGCTCCTTGGAGAAGGCGCGCACCTGGGACGTGGAGGGGACCTGGCCAGTTAGGAGAAGCCAAAACATGGCTTCAGGCAGCATCTCCGTTCCAGTGGTGCCTTTAGGCAGCTCCTTCTGGCAATCCTTGATTGTCTTGCCGTGGAACCGAATGCCCTCGTCGGCGTCCAGCACCGATCCCTCCCACAGCATAGCCTTCAGGCCACGCATGCCTCCAATGACGTTGCCAACCTTGACCTCGCCAATAGTCTCGTCGCTCTGAGCCTTGACCTTCTGTAGGAGCTCACGCTTGGCGGGGATGACATCCTTCAGGGCAGTTTTCAGGTCAGGCTCGGCGGTCGCATAGTGGCGGGCCGAGAAGAGTGGTCGCGAGGCCTGAGTATGTTCATTAATCCCATTGTCCTTCTTTGACACTTGCCAATGCTCTGGCATTTTATCTCATTCAAAACTCACCTGAGCCAATTTGGTGGCATGGCGGGTGGTTCTGAAGCTCAGGGCCATTGCGTGTATGGGTCCGGGGTAAAAGTGTGGGGGCGGGAGAGTCAATTGCGGGGACAATGAGAAGCGGGAGAGGGCTGGAGAGATATTAAACGGTCGCTATGAAGATATTTGCAAGGAAGTGTGAAGCTGACGTTAGAGAAGCAATACGGAGAAAATAAGGGACTTCTGATAGACCTGGCCGGGCATCTGACCGCAATGTCGGTTTGGCGCGGGGTTTCCAGATCTCTTCTACCGAGGCCCGGGGCGGCTGCATGCGGAGAAGGAGAGCGGACTCGGCTGTGTCTCAACAGAACATGCCGTTTATGCCTCTTGTTATTCGACCAGCATTATTGGGTTATCTACGAGATTTTGATTATTTCACTTTCATGTTGGACATTGTGAAAACAATCGACATACAAGTTCTGTCTTGGAAGACCTGCTGGCTAACAGCCTAGGCCTCGGGCACTAAGGGCATACGGAACAGCGGTTTCGGATAGAAGGGTGAGCCTAAGCACTGGAAGCACAGCAGAAGTCTATTGCATCAGGATTTCCGCCAGTGAAAGAGCTCAATTCACCCCATTTGCGTACCGCTGGTAAACCTTGGAAACACGTGATAGCCTCCGTTCCCTCTAATCCCATGACTTGTTGATGCCTGGTATCCAAGGCATTAATTACCACCTGAGGCATCAATTGATAAGACTAGCCCAATCGGGTTAGTCCTATCTCATGCCAAAGCCCCCGATGCTGATTGGCCTATGCCAGCCGTCGCCTCCCAAACAAAAAAAAAATTGTGTGGATAAGCCCGATCGGCGCGACTTCTGCTCTTTCCCCCCTCCATACTTGTACAGACCAGGCGGGTTATAGCAGTCTGTGATTCTGTCGCTGCTTATTGCACCTTATACCCTCATTCTAGACCGTTTCTAGTCTCGGTCTTCCCTTGGTGCCTTTCTACTCTTTGTCCTGCTGGTCCGGGAGATTCCCCCCCGCCTCCCATTGTTCGAGGCTTCTCGACTTACACGACTTATTCATCCCATCCTCCCTGGTTTATTAAAGCTGCCAGACCCTTTGAGTCTCGCATCAGATCATGCCACACATAGAGTCACCCGCTGATTCCGCCGCCATGCCTACTGTTGTCGCTAAAGGCCCTTCCGGTGTTCCCCCCACCCCCGAAGAGATTTCTTCCCTCCTCAACTCTATTTTCAACGCCGAGAGTTCGCAGCAGTCCCTCGATGGCTCCTATGCCTTGACCAACCT
The DNA here is from genome assembly GCA_027569385.1 of Penicillium decumbens. NCBI lineage: Eukaryota > Fungi > Ascomycota > Eurotiomycetes > Eurotiales > Aspergillaceae > Penicillium > Penicillium decumbens. Next base: position 85,127 of record JAPDEZ010000035.1, read on the forward strand.
GCTTATCCAGGGCGCCGGTTGTGCTGGCCTCCTGAACTACAATGTTCTGGCTGAGGTCAAGAAGGCCGCCACCGATAAGAAGAACGGAGCTCGCCGCGAGAGTGCCCTGTTGATCATCGGCGCCCTGTTCGAGCGGTTCCCTCGTGAATTCCCTCTCAGTGAGGTGGTCTTCCTCCTCCACAACGGTGGTATCCTCGACGTGGCCCTGGATTCCCTCGCTGACAAGGGCGCCGTTGTGCGCGATGCTGCCCAATACGCTATCGACGCTCTGTTCGGTTGCCTGAGCCCCGAGGCTTTGGTGAACGGTCTTCTGCCGTCCCTGGAGGCCTATCTCAGCAAGGCATCCGGCAAGTGGCAAGGATTTGTTGGTGGCTATGCCTTGCTTGACAAGATGGCCGCGAAGGCCCAGATGGGCACCGGTACTGCGGAGGAAGAGCGCGATAAAGACGTCCTGCGCGCGGCCATGGGCAAGACACTGAAGTCGTTGATCCCCATTGTCGAATCAGGCATGCACGACCTGAAGAGCGATGTCGCCAAACAGGCTACTAAGACCATGAACACCCTTACCTCCCTTCTCGACAACGACGATGTCGCTCCCCGCATCCCGCTCCTGATCAAGAGCATGGAGCAGCCTTCGGCCCAGACTCTTCAGAAGGCGATTCACGCTCTGTCCCAGACCACTTTCGTCGCTATTGTCACCTCCCCCGTCCTCGCACTCCTGACCCCACTGCTCGAGCGTTCTCTCAACACCCCGACTACCCCTCAAGAAACGCTCCGTCAGACTGTTGTTGTCGTGGAGAACCTGACCAAGCTGGTTCATGATCCCGCTGAGGCACGAACTTTCCTTCCCAAGCTCCAGCCTGGTGTGAAGGGGGTCAAGGACCGTGCTTCTCTTCCTGAGGTTCGTGAGCTGGCCACCCGGGCACTCGACGTTATGGAGAAGGCCATGGCAGACAAGGACGTTGCCATGGGTGGTGTCTCGAAGACTACTGTTGATGATGTTCTGGGTGTTTTGAACCCTAAGTTCCAGGAATATGGCGGCCTCACTGGCTTTGGCGATGTCACGTTCCATGACCTGGCCAAGAATTTCATTGCCGGCATGGTCCGTGAGGATGTCGACTGCCGCATGCACAACCGCATTCCTTCCTCTATTGCCCCGTACTTGCGTGGTCTGCTTGCGGAGGACCAGGTTGAGGCTCTTGCCGCTGCTGTCAAGGCCCACTATCTTGCCGAGGACGAGCGTATTTTCGGCAAGCCTGCTCAGACCGACCCTAACGAGATTGTCATCGTTGATGCCAACTTCTCCCTCGCCTACGGCGGTATGCTTCTGCTATCTCACACCAACCTGCGCCTAGTCAAGGGTCACCGTTATGGTCTTTGCGGCCGCAATGGTGCCGGAAAGTCGACTCTCATGCGCAGTATTGCCAATGACAAGCTGGAAGGCTTCCCCCCGCCCGATGAGGTGCGCACTTGCTTCGTGGAGCACAACCAGGGTGAGGATGCCGATCTCAGCATTCTGGCCTACGTCTCCAAGGATCCCCAGATCGCCGCCCAGGGCGAAGAGCACATCAAGGAGGTTCTTCTGGAATTCGGTTTCACCGACGGCCCCGAAGGCCGCCAGTCTCAACCCGTCGGTTCGCTATCCGGCGGTTGGAAAATGAAGCTTGCTCTGGCCCGTGCCATGCTTCAGAAGGCTGATGTTTTGCTGTTGGACGAGCCGACTAACCACCTGGATGTTGCCAACGTCAAGTGGTTGCAGGAATACCTGAAGAAGCACACCGACATCACCAGTTTGATCGTTTCTCACGACTCTGGCTTCCTCGATGAGGTCTGCACCGACATCTACCATTACGAGCAGAAGAAGCTTGTCTGCTACCCGGGTAACCTCGCCGATTTCGTGAAGGTCAAGCCCGAGGGCAAGAGCTATTACACCCTCTCTGCCTCCAATGTGCAGTTCAGGTTCCCTCCTCCCGGTATCCTCTCCGGTATCAAGTCCAACACCCGTGCTATTCTCCGTATGAGCAACTGCACGTACACCTACCCTGGTGCTCCCAAGCCTTCTCTCCAGGATGCCTCCCTTTCCCTTTCGCTTTCCTCCCGTGTTGCCATCATTGGTGGAAACGGTGCTGGCAAGTCCACCTTCATTAAGATGTTGACCGGTGAGACCATTCCCCAGAGCGGAAAGGTTGAGAAGCATCCCAACTTGCGTATTGGTTACATCAAACAGCACGCTCTCGAGCACGTTGAGATGCATCTCGAGAAGACCCCCAGTCAGTATCTGCAGTGGCGTTACGCCAACGGTGATGACCGTGAGGTCTTCCTCAAGCAGACCCGCATCCTGACTGACGCCGAGAAGGCGCAGCTGGAGAAGCCAGTCGATTTGGGAGATGGTCGTGGTGCACGCCGCATCGAAGCTCTGATTGGTCGTCAAAAGTGGAAGAAGTCCTTCCAGTATGAGGTCAAGTGGTACGGCCTGCTCCCGAAGCACAACACCATGATCTCTCGCGAGACCCTGGTTGAGCTGGGCTTCTTCAAAATGGTCCAGGAGTTTGACGACCACGAGGCCTCGCGTGAAGGTCTGGGCTTCCGTGTCTTGGAGCCCAAGATCATCTCCAAGCACTTCGAGGACATCGGCCTCGACCCCGAGATCGCCAACCACAATGAAATCTCCGGTCTGTCCGGTGGTCAGAAGGTCAAGGTTGTCTTGGCCGGTGCCATGTGGAACAACCCCCACCTGCTGGTGCTTGACGAGCCGACTAATTTCTTGGACCGTGACTCCCTCGGTGGTCTGGCCGTTGCCATCCGTGACTTCAAGGGTGGTGTGGTCATTATTTCTCACAACGAGGAGTTTGTGGGCGCTCTCTGCCCCGAGCAGCTGCACATCGCCGATGGCCGCGTTGTCAGCCGTACCAATAACGCCGTCAGCCTGGACCGTTTCGAGGACAGCGCTACCAACTCCCCCTCGGGCGCCGGTACTCCTTCCGCCGCTTCGGCCAACACCAGCGCTGCTCCCTCAGCGGTCAACTCTGGCGACGAGCAAGGCGAGCTCAAGTTCCGCGCCAAGAAGAAGAAGAAGATGACCCGTGCTCAGCAGAAGGAGCGTGAAGCTCGTCGCCGTCTGCGTCATATTGAATGGGTGAGTTCCTATCTACAGTCCACTTTCTGCCAAACATCTTGCTAATTGATTTTACAGCTCAACTCCCCCAAGGGTACTCCCAAGCCTGTTGACACCGATGATGAGGAGTAATTTGCTTGCAGAACAATTTGATGCGTAATGGTCTTTTCTGATGATATTTTCGTTGCATGAGAACCTTGTCATTTATTGCTTGCATGGGACCTAGATAGACGGCGTTTGGAGTTTGTTTTGATCTTTCGGTAGATATGCATCTTTGGATAGCACCTTCGCTGGTCATACTCTGGTGCTCTATGAGCAAAAGTTCTGTTTATAATACGATATCTGCATTTGTCTATCGATCTTCATCGGCACGACTCGCCTCTCTAGTCGAGGCAACGTCTGTAAATATTACCTACCCGAAATATCGGACGTGAGAGGATTCTCGTAGCCTACAACAAGCTGTGATCGCCAGGGACCGCGGTGACATCAAGTGGGGTCAGGTGACCCACCCTCCTTAAGCTCCTGCTTCGAACCTCGAAATTTAATTGCGACGTCACGATATCTATTGACACACACCGAAAACCGACCGTCACGCCCTGACGACTCCTCAATGTCTTGACGCACTGCATCATGCACGCCCCGTGTCGCCGATAAATGAAATACCCCATCTACACGCCAAGCACGCGCAATGGCCAGATCGAGCGACCGAACCGCCGGAGCTTCGACCATGCGCCAGAAAGGATACGAGTCGGTGAATAATGATATTTCCGACGAAGACTCACTTCTAGTCTCGGATGATAGCTTCGAGGAGGTTCGCCACGGCAAAGGGTCTGAAAGACGCGCCGAGGCCCGGTCTAGCGGCGAGTCTGAAGCTGGGGACGAAGTCGATGCGAAATTGCTGTCTACAAAGAAAGATTCGAAAGGGACGCAATCATACTACGAGTCTGCGTCTGCGAGTCGCGCTGGTCTTCCGACTACAGATGTCCCCATTGACGAACAGGATGTCGGCTTGCGCATTGAGCAGATCCTGGAGCGCGAGAGGAAGAATATGTTGTCGGAGTCATTTGATACGGATTTGGAAGATGGGAATTCGAATCTGATTCTGAGTGATGATGATGATGATGACGATTATGGGATTCCCCTGGTTAAGGGTGCGCGCGGGAAGCCGAGAGACGATGCGGATCAGGGCTGGAAATCGGGATTGCGGGCTGTTTTCCCGTTGAAAGCTTGGTGGCATGCCATTCCTCTGGGTGTGCTCGCGATCGGGGTGATCTGGCTTGCGATGCAGGGCTTGTACTGGCTTCGGGCTGAGAGGCCTAGAAAGGAATTTGTATGGCTCCTTTTGATCTTGACTGGCTGTTGTTATGCGACGCTGGTTGGGATGCTTATTTTGGATTGGAATGTGTGCTGACGGATGCAGGAATCGGTACCCTGGTACCCTACTCCGCAGGGAGGCACGAGTGCTGCGTGGGAGGAGAGCTATACCAAGGCCCAGGAGATGGTGGAGCGTATGACGCTTGTGGAGAAGGTCAATATTACGACTGGGACAGGATGGCAAATGGGTCTTTGTGTTGGGAATACCGGTATGGATCTCCGTTTTACTCGTCATTGGTCCAGCTAATACTGATGCTGTTTCTAAAGGCCCCGCTGAACTGGCTGGATTCCCATCGCTGTGTCTTCAAGACGGTCCCCTGGGTTTACGATTTGCAGACAATATCACTGCATTCCCCGCTGGGATTACTACAGGGGCGACCTGGAATCACGAGCTCATGCTAGAGCGCGGGCTAGCCATGGGACAGGAAGCCCGTCGTAAAGGGGTGAACGTGATCCTTGGTCCTTCAATGGGTGCACTAGGCATGATGCCCGCTGGTGGTCGCAACTGGGAGTCCTTCGGATCAGACCCCGTTCTACAAGCTGTGGCTGCTGCGGAGACAATCCGCGGTATTCAACGCACCGGCGTGATGGCAACAGCTAAGCACTTTGTTATGAACGAGCAGGAACACTTCCGTCAACCATTCGAATGGGGTATCCCAAATGCACTTTCATCGAACGTTGACGATCGTACCCTGCACGAGGTTTTCGTCTGGCCGTTCGCTGAGAGCGTGCGCGCTGACGTCGCGAGCGTGATGTGTGCATACCAGCAGGTCAACAACAGCCATGCGTGCGAGAACAGCAAACTCCTGAATGGAATTCTTAAGGATGAGCTTGGCTTCCAAGGCTTCGTGCAGTCGGATTGGCTTGCTCAGCGGTCAGGCGTGCAGAGTGCTCTCAGTGGTCTCGATATGAGCATGCCTGGTGATGGTCTCCGTTGGGCCGATGGGGATCCGCTCTGGGGTCCTCATTTGACTCGTGCAGCACTGAACGAATCGGTTCCTATGAATCGAATCAACGATATGGTGACCCGAATTGTTGCGGCCTGGTTCCACTTCCGCCAGGATCACTGGCACCGGCCCCCACCGGAGAGTGACGGTGGCCCGAACTTTTCTTCGTGGACCAATGAGAGGGTTGGTGGGCTGCATCCGGGCAGCCCTGACGATCTCACTAAGGAGGTCGTCAACCATTATGTCGACGCGCAGGGAAGTGGAGCCCTGGCGCATTCGATTGTGGCCCGCAAGGTGGCCGCAGAGGGCACTGTACTCTTGAAGAACATCAATAATACCCTTCCGTTCTCTCGCACCGCATCTAAACCCGATGGGAAATATCGCGTTGGTATTTTTGGAGAAGATGCTGGCCCTGGAAAGGGGCCCAACGCGTGCCCCGATCGGGGTTGCAACCAAGGTACTCTGGCCTCGGGATGGGGCAGTGGTGCAGTTGACTTTCCATATCTGGTTACCCCCTGGGACGCTTTGCAATCTGCATGGTCTGCAGAGACAGTAGATGTGACTGGATACTTGACCAACGCTGTTGCTGTGGAGGAGCTGACGGACCAGGATCTCTGTGTGGTCTTTGCTAACTCCGATGGAGGTGAAGGTTTCATCAAGAATGACGGCGTCGACGGAGATCGCAATGATTTATTCCTACAGAGGAATGGTATCTCGCTGATTGAACGCGTGGCCCATCATTGCGGAGGTGGCCAAGGCAAGACTGTCGTGGTGGTGCATTCAATTGGCCCTGTTGTACTCGATCCCTGGATCGACCTGCCAGGTATTCATGCTGTCGTCTACGCGAATCTTCCGGGCCAAGAAAGCGGGAATGCACTGGCCGACGTGCTATTCGGTGATGTTGATGCCAGTGGACGCTTGCCATACACGATTGGCCGCTCCCTGGAGGATTATGGCCCGGGTGCACAAGTGCTATACGAGACTGGGGAACCCGTCCCCCAAGTCAACTTCCAACAGGGGCTGTACATCGACTACCGATATTTCGACCATTACAACATCACGCCGCGATACGAGTTCGGGTTCGGACTATCGTATACGACCTTCGACTTTTCCTCACTTAAGATTCACCCAGTCCAGGAGAAGTCACGACTACCCAGCCGTCGTCCAAAGGATGCAGTCAACCCTCCCCAGTACGACGACACCGCCGGGAGCCCCAGCGATGCGCTGGTACCCACTGGCTTCAAGCTCCTCGGAAAATACATCTACCCCTACCTCCTCAGCCACACCGGAACCAAACCCGGCTTATACCCCTACCCAGAGGGATACAAGAGAACGCAAAAGCCGTCAGAAGCAGGCGGTGGGCCCGGCGGTAACCCATCTCTATACGAAGCCATGCTAGAACTCTCCGTGGATGTGACCAATACCGGGACGCGTACAGGAAAGGAAGTGGTGCAAATCTACGTCTCCTTCCCAGACGACGTCGCCGAACACCGCGGACTAGGCTGGGCTCGTGAAGGAATAGACTTTCCCGATCGCGTTCTCCGGAACTTCTTCAAGATTGAGCTCAATCCGGGCGAGACTCGGACGGTCAATATGACGTTGTCGCGTAAGGATTTGAGTTACTGGAGTGTACGTGCGCAGAACTGGGTGATGCCGACTGAAGGCAAGTTTCGTATTTGGGCTGGTAGAAGCTCGCGGGATTTGCCCTTGGTGGCTGAGTTCTGAGCGGTCTCTTCTGTCTTTCTAGTTTTGGCTTTTTCTTACTATGCCTTCTATGTCATAATATTCGGGGTTGGGGATCTGATGCAGCATTAAAGCGGGTGTATAATGAATAGTTATAATATTCTCAGCTTGCTGTGGCCTAATTCGGCTTCCATATACACCTGGACATATGTAGGATGTAAAATTAGAAATTAGAAACAAACATCTACTAAAATTCTCGCAGGCCACAGCCGACTTCACATGTCTGTGGCGGTGCACGGAGGCGGGCTTTTCGCACTCCGATCGCCTCATTTTTCCGCCAAATCTCCATACTCCGAATTGATTCTGCTTCCAGACGATTCCGTGGCTCCACTTCCCGATCTCCCTAGGAAGAAATCAATCTGCGGTCTTTGAAACCAAGGGTCATCACGTCCCGTAACCCGTACAGCATACAAACCCGCGATATGGGGATTCCGTTGACTACCCTACCTCCTACCGATCTGTTGATCGCATCTCGGTGATGTCAAGGCCAGTCCGAGACACAGTGGACCCAATGTGGATAGAACAGTGAGTCGTGTTGAGCCACGCCGAGAATGCACTGGCTTTCCTTTCCTGGTCGCTTCGCAGCTCCACCATGTGCCCGTTGATCCCTACTGCTCTCTGCATCTTCGATCTCCATGAAACGCTCCACCCGTCAGAGCCTTCGCTCAGATCGCGGGCAAATATATTGAGGTCTCGACAATTACATTTTACATTCTGCTCGTCACGGCAGAGATTAATATATCTGCAACTGGTCGAGATCTCGACCGCGATCGTGCAGTACGATGAGAAAGAAGGGCCGAATTGCCTCCGGAGTCCCTGGAAGTGGCGTGTCGATCACTTGCACTTAGTCTCTGATGTTTCACCGTTTTATCACCACTTTTCCCAATTGGGAGCTCTCTTTCCCGACAACCCTGGAAATTCTACTAAACAGGCAACGAGTCCGACTCTATTGGTCGGAGCGAGCTGCTGCTATACCTCGTTCTGAAATTCATAGGAAAACTTTACATGCAGGGCTACTCCACATTGGCCTAAATACGGCTAAGCAATGATATCAGGACGCTATTTATGGTAACGTCGCGGTATATGGAGTACGGAGTACTCCGTCTTTTCTCTGATATATATGGAGCCACATGGAATTCTCCCATGGTAATGGAATCATTTAGTGGGTACCAGCGGAGTCCGGATGGGATATAAAGCTCCCTCTCCTTCGCAGCATTCCATCCTACCACAATTGTACACTATAATAGAAATACACCAACACTTTCGCTACAAGCACACACTTTCACAATGAAGGTCTCCGCCATCCTGTCATTCGCTTCCCTGGCTGCTGCCCTCCCCAGCTTGCGCACCAACTCCCCCAACTCCAATGCCCCCTTCGTCGTGACTGCCGCCCGCTCCGGCTCCCCCATCCACTACCTGCCCTTGACGGCTTCCGGTGGCCACTTCTGGCTCGGCGGCAAGTCGCAGACCTACTGCCCCTCCTCCGTCGGCTCTAGCTGCTACAAGCAGAACGACACCATCATCCACGGCGGCAACTTCCTGGACGTCATCGTCCCCGGCGGCCAGGAGATCTACGTCGACGGCACCGGCGCTCTGAGCTTCACCCAGCCTCACTCGGCCTACATGCCCGGCTCCGTCACCGGTCAATTCAAGTACTCTTCTAGCCAGTCCATCGGTACCTGGACCTTCTCTGGCCAGGGCGCTTCTGGCTTCATGGCCTGCCCCGTTCCTCAGGGACCTTCGTCTTCTTCGGCTACCCCTTCGGCTACTGCTAGCCCCTCCGCTACTGCCACCCCCTCAAGCGCTGCTCGTCCTCAGTGGCAGGTGTACGCTGCTCTGCAGAATGCTACTGTTCCCTCTGGCAAGGTCTCTGACTGCCTTGGCTTCGTCGCTCTTGCCGTTCCCGCGAACGTCACCTCTAACCAACTTGCTTGGGAGTACATCTAAGGTATTCACACTCGTTGAATGGAGGATATAATTTTGTATAGATGGTGATTTTGACTCGATTCCCGGGATCGGGCACTGCTTGATTTGTCGAGTAATCATGTCGGGCTTGTTCTTGTCAATATTAGTCCAATTATGATGTTTATATGGATGTTATGCAGTCACTCATTTTTGGATATTATAAACGTACTTGCAAGGGTGTCGTTGTACATGCGTATTGAATTGATAACTTCAAATGTTTCATCTCCGAATGGTCATTGATATTCCTAGCTCGTTCCGGTCTGATTCGGCTTCTTCCGCCCCGGTTTCCCGTATCTTATAGAGTATGTACTCCGAATACATATGCAGGATTCCGAACGGACTCTGCTATAATCAGGGAGCTCATCCTTGGTGATTTGCTGCGTGAGCACAGACAGCAATAGCCCGAAGACAAGCATATCCGCACCGTTGAAGATATTGAACGGCCCGTGCAAGTGGATGGGGAGGTAAGCCGCAGGCTTTGCACCTCCCCTTTCCAAGAACTCTAGGTACTAGGCGAGAGACCTACGAGTATGATCCATGCCTCAGAGCCCAACTGGCCGCCAATGAGGTATCTGGGGAGTTAGCATTTTCAGCGCTTGGCTTGTGAATAAGGAATATGCTTACTACCGCTACGGTCTATTGGCCGTCTTGCAGTAAGAATTCCAGGTGACCATCTCCAAGCCGATTTGTCTCATCGGGGAATCAAAATGCGGCGATCGTAAGAGGTATGGCTTGACCTCGAGGATGGCGTAGGGAAGCTCTAACGAGGCCGAATCTCCACTAAGCTGCCCATCTGTGACCGCGACGATCTCCGCCTTATTCTTGCATAATTTGAACCTAGGCTTGTCCAGTGACCATTGCAGCGCTGTCTTCACCGGTAGGCATAGCTTATGCAACAAGGAGACGAATAATACGTTCATACTGTCTTCAGATATATACAATCGAGCCTAGTACGCCGGCGTAGGAGGGTCCACAGAGTGTTGCCGAAGAAGTCTCGAAGCACCTATACGGAGGTATTAGTCTCCTCGGAGATATTCTATAAGTGCTTGCTAGTAGTGCTAATATTCGATCCGATTATAGCATATCTATCAACAAGACTCATCTTCGTAAGCTTTGCTACCACATCCGAAGTAGCAGGATGTTGGAGTAGCGGGGAGGATAATAGGGATGTTTATTGTTGAGATGGTCACATGACCCTCTCCGTTTGCAGCTCTCATATAGCTGAGGTGCTCCCAGATAGTTTCTTCTTCATGACTCTTTCTCTTCGTCCTCCTTCGGTGTAGGATAGTAGGAGAGTGATCAGCCCTGGCAGCAGTCCCGACAGGTTATGAGCCTCTCTCTTTCTCATCATCATCGATATCATCAATATTGATGATTCCCCTTCGTTTTTGACGCGTATTGATAGCGAGTCTCGACCCTACATCGCGTGCATCATCATTTGGGAGGGTTTCGACCCAGGTTTCGACCTGCATCTCCCTAGGTTTCGACCCTTCATCACAAACCGCAGCGAGTTTCGACCCTGCATCGGGGTTTCGACCCTTCATTACACCGCAGCGAGTTTCGACCCTGCATCTAGGTTTCGACCTACATATCACAAAACATGGCTGAGCAGCCGAACCCCCGGGCCTAAGGGCCTACCACTAACACGGCCGTGCGGCCTACACGTCGACGGACCTAGGAAGAAATTTTGGACAGAGCTGTCCCAACCCAGGCCTCAAAACTACCCAAACCTACCGAGTTCAACCTTGGGGACTGGCAGAAGCGCCTTACCGACCCTGCTGACTTCGAAGCATGGAAGGAGTCCGCATACAATACTCTCAAATCACGAAACCTACACAATCTCATTGACTGGAACGTCCCACGGCCTAACACCGATGACGCAACATTGGAGACCGCGGAAGCCCAGAACTGGGTCGACGTATCCCGCATCGTCCAGCGTTGGCTGGAATCCGGCGCATCTGATGCCATCCGCCTAAGAATCAGGAACGGGGGCAAGAACGTCCAACTGGCTGATGCATGGATACAACAAGCTACAACACTTCTACAAGGAAAAGGCGCATGGTTCCACTGCAAGCAAGCTAAAACCTTCGACGCTATCAACATCAATGATTACATATCACTCAAGGATTACATCGAGGCCAAGGTCGATGCATTAAACAAGCTTCATGTACGGGGCCTACGATGGGTCCATCCATACTACGTTCTCACGAAGATGCTCTCGGAGATCAACAACCGTCAGCTTGGAACAACTTACGTCGCATCGGACGCAATTAAACGTCTCTCACAACTCTCAAACAACGAAGCATATGCATTTGGGCTCGATGAATTCCATCAAGAATGCGCCGAAATCATAGAACAACTCTCAAACATTGAGGATAGTACGGATGACTACCGAATGGCTGTATCGTCGTCCGCTACCGCTACCAAAACACCCCAACACAACAAGAAACAACCCCAGAAAGGGGTAAACCCCGACGATCATGCCCAGAAGATGCGGCAGCTCCCTGATATCGATGGGAAGTGCGGATACTGCGGAAAACCGCATCGACCCCTAGATGGGTCCAACACCAATACCAACCAGGCATCTCGATGCTGGCTGATCAACCCCGATTCACGTCCCGCCGGCTGGAAGCCATCACGATACAACGAGTACTGGTGGTGGGATAAGCCCATCCCGCCGGACAAGCCGGACAAACCTACACCTAAACCTACACCTGATTCTTCCAAATTTACCCACGAAAACCCGCAGCCTATCCCATTATCCTCGATGATCATGGAGGACCCTTGTGATGGTAGCCCCTTTATCCCATCGGCGTGGGATTGGACTGATACCCATGGCTGAGAGGGTGTTTCGGAGGGTGTGATGCCCCATGATTTAGGAGGGTGCATACCTATGTTTACAAATTGATTCAAGGGCCCTGATTGGCCAACATCTCTTATGTTTTCACGGCGTCTATGCATGAAGCATGACGACCGCTTTTCTTGCGTTTTTGAGCCCTCAGCTATGAGAGCTGGGAGGGTGTGTTGAGATGGTCACATGACCCTCTCCGTTTGCAGCTCTCATATAGCTGAGGTGCTCCCAGATAGTTTCTTCTTCATGACTCTTTCTCTTCGTCCTCCTTCGGTGTAGGATAGTAGGAGAGTGATCAGCCCTGGCAGCAGTCCCGACATTTATATTATAAACTTTATATATCTCTGTATCAGTTCGCAACGATCCGGCAGGATAGTGCAAGGCGGGTGTCGAACCAGATGCATGAACTCTCCGATACAGAGCGCGACATTGAGGAATGCCAGATCCACACGCTGGTCCAGAAGCTTGCCCAAAAAACACAGAATGATAAGTGGAGTTCCATCTTTCTCACTTTGCTGGAGAAGGATCGGCTGTCAGGCGTCCAGGGGCAAGAGGAGATACAATTCAGGGAAGCGTACAATCGCCTGATGCAGCGGGTTTTCTCAATGGGAGACGTCAGAGTTGTTGCAACTACTGAGTAACTCCGCTCAAGAGTCTTTGTGGCTTACTTTCAAACCGGACGTTGTAATCTGCGACGACTCGGGTCAATGCTTGGAAGGTGATTACATTATTCCCTTAACGAAGAACGCCGAGTACGTTTGTGCTATCACCATACTCGGCGATCCTGCCCAACTGCCGCCAACCGTCACCTCGGAAGGCCAACTAAATGAGGGTGCGTAGTACCTCAAGTGCTCTATGTGAACCAAAATAAACGAGGAATGTGCAAACAGGACCAACAACCAGGTACATAAGATGATTGAAGATATGTGACAAAAACCACCAGTTCCGACATTTCTGGGTTTTCTGGGTATGTAAATCAACAAGCGAGCATCAATCAAACGCAACCAACATCTTCCGGTCTCAATGCGGTATGGGCTGATTATGCTGACCCAAAAACGCTCAAAGTCTTCGTCTGCATGGAAGGGCTCAACGAGAGTGACCAAAATAAACAAATTCAAGCTGCACTGAAGAACCAACACTGTCCGAATAACGCGCATATATACTTACTGCTTGATGGAGTGAATATAAGCAGCAACATTACTGCCGAAAATCCGGTCTCTCATAAGCTGGTCGCCTAACTCGACGATCCAAGTCTGGCAGTTCCTTTGAGTGAGCCTACTAGGCGCAGAAGTAACCTAAAGATATCATAGTCAGCTTGCGTGCTCCAGCAGGGGTAAAGTCGGATGTGAGACTGGCAATCCACAAGAGTGTTTGCTGCTCAATAGATACAGTTTGGAAGAAGTGTTTTGTCATCAACAGCCCTCAAAGTCTTATCGGGGACTTTTACCTTGTGTGCACTAGCTTCGAAGTGCCAAATTGGGGTCTGATCGACTTTGTATTTGCCGGAATTGAACATGGCCTTCTCGACGAAGAACTCCTTGCCAACCCACTGCAGCGGTATCCTCTTCGTTGGTGTGTTACCAGTAGCTCGGAAGCCAAGAGCACGCTTAATCTCAGACCGAAAGCCGTTCCTCACGTCACCGGCGGCGTGTAAGAGGACACCGAGGTTCGGCTTCTGATGGGAGCGTACCCAGTACGACCAGTGGTCTTTGAAGGGGGCACCGTTGTAGATCAGCAACTCGACAAGGAAAGCACCCGGAGGTCCTGATGGGGCAACTGCCGGAGGCCTGGGAGCCTTGGGGGTGGGCCACAGTCTGCCTGGGCCGTGGAGGGGGTGGAGGCGGAGGAGCAGCGCCTGGCTTAGAGGAGGAGAGACCCATGGTATTCAAAAAGAGGTAAAGTAATATACGCTCAAGTCCGACCCGCGCAGCCAACGATTGACGATGTATAGATGAAAGGCAAAGGAAAACGAACTGATTAATATGCATTACTATAATCCGGGAGAAGACAGGCAATTTATATAGTCTCCTGAGGAGGCCTGTCCGATATTGAAGACCACGCTGCTGGTCATAAAACTATGCTATTTTCATTATCCCGTAAGGTCCAGCGGTTAAGTATTGGATGAGAAGTGCTGTTGTTGAAACTACATAGTTACTCTACCCTTGGGCTTGTGGATACAACGGGCCGGCCCTTATACTATCCCGTCCAGCGCTAGAAGATGATTGGTCTGGCTAGATCCACCTTTTCACCTTGCTGCCTGGCCTGTCTGGCGGCAACACATTTTTCTATCTCTGGACCTTACCGTCGTTTCAACAACTCCCTTTTACTAGAAATCGATAGGTTCTCGGTTTACTTCGATTGCGCTACTCTCGAAGACTGGGTCTTGCTACAACCGCCGAGACCCCTGCTTCACCTGTGTCATCTCGAAGATGACGCCCGAGGGGGATGAAGGCGAGGCCGGCCTCCACGATTCTAGCCACAACACAACAAGAACCATTTCCGACTCTAGCTTTTTCAGGGAGCATCGGGCGTCCACGCTGCCTACCCCGGCCGAGGTGAGAGCCACCAACGAGAAGTCAGGCAACATCCGTGGTACATGGTTCAACCGACCCCCGCCTGTCAAGTTTCCATCGTTGGGCCTGATTGTCAAATATGGAGCCGACACAACCGTCACAGAGGCAGAGACCCAAGATATGGTATATAAGCAGTTGAAAGGCAAAGTACCAGTTCCTGAGGTGTTTGGGTGGACCGAAGACGGTAACTAAGTATTTATCTATATGTCTTTGATAAGGGGCGAAACCTTGGAGCAAAGGTGGGGTGCTTTGAACGATCAGGAGAGAGAGGCTCTCTGCAAAGAGCTCAACGGCATGGCCAAGGCATGGAGATCGTTGGAATAGCCCGACCAAGGCCTTTACGTGGCTAAGTGATTTGAATTCATTGCCGTAGCTAGGCCGAACTATGCTAAAGTACTCCTTAGGTGGCCTAGATAATCAACCTCTAAATGACATCTTTCTTTCCGGTCACCGGGACTTGGCTGGCCCATTCTTCGGTGCAGACGCCGTCCAGCAATTCCAGAATGGCTGCGATATCAGGATTGATGGGGAGGTGCCCGTGGTCTTCACACATGACGATCTTGTGCCCCCAAATATCATTTTATCGCCCGGGACGAATCCAGTAGTAGCTGCCATCATTGATTGGGGCCAGGCAGGGTGGTATCCTGCTTACTGGGAGTATTGCAAAGCGCGTCGCGTCAGGCCAAATCCGGAATATTTTGATGAAGACTTGGATAAAGAATGGAATACGAAATACCTGCCAACTATTTTGGACCCGGTCGATGATGAGACAGTATACCACCCTTGGCTGTGGTTTGTCTTGTCCAAGGGTATATAGTTATGGGAATGAAGATGCTCATTGGGACTATACGGCCGTGGGTAGATAGAAAATGTACCTTATGAATTTTATATGTATCCTGGCCCTTAGGTCACGAGCACATACGGTCAGGCCGACTGATGTAAGTCTGACAAAGATATAGTTATGGAATTGGCGGTAGATATTGACGTCCGAACCGATTCTAATGACAATTGAGCGATATGGTACGAGGCAGAACAGTGTGTTTTGCACGAGTGTAAATGATCCCATCAAGTCTCCTCCTTCTTCTCATCATCTTCTTCTTCTGATTCATTGACGTCGCCAAGGCGAAAGCGCCCTTCCTTCATTAATTAATATTTAGACAAGCAGCCAATCATCATCAACTATCTCCGGGTCTGGGTGAACATCTGTTGGAAGATCCAGGATTACAGGAGTATCCCCATTCGTGATAACCACTGGAATTGGCCATGACCATTTCAGGAGCATATTTATCATATTGTAAAATTTGTTCTTGTCGATGCTATCAAGGTATGGCGTGCCGTCAGGCGGCACCATGGCGTACTCCTTGAAATCCAAAATGTTGCTGAACTGAATATGGAGTTGCCTATCAAAGTATCCAGTAAGAACCCGAGAGTTCCCGTGCTCGTCGAAGACGATAAGCAGTGTCTGCATCTATTATGAGTGCTATGAGGTATTTAAAATTCATGACCAAGTAGCTTACCGGGAAAATATTGTTATCCCTACGTGGCTGTTCGTCGTTGATTGACAGCCTCTCGTGCCACATAGAATCCAACATAGCACATGCTAGTGCTGCGACTTCATCCCTTGAGGGGCGCGAATCGTCGCCGCAAGTACCAACTTCAACCGTAGTCCGTAAGTAACTCTGATCGTCTTGTGTACCAAGTCTTATCGGGTTGGCAGGCCGTAGGTCTATGTATACCAATCCTAAAGCTCTGAGCTTTCTACTCTCACACGGATTGTTCCAAGCATCATTCACTCTTTGAACGGCATCACTGAACACAAGTCAGAAGCATATTACAGACCCGCGCACGAATATCGAAACTTACTAATCATGGACCCAGCCGTACCTATTGAGGGGTTTTTCCCGGCGATTCGGATGGGAAAATTCCTCTTCGAGGTCTTCACTTCCTCAAATGAAAAGAGATCGAAAGTGAGCATAAGACTGGTCGGGAAGATATGAAATCTTCCTTCAAAAATATATGGTCGTTCTGCTGCTGCCTCCGCATCCGCAACTTGAAAAACTTCATTGCAGGAATCGTCTTGTTGAAAGACCTCCGAAACCTCCGGAAAATCGGTCCTTGGAAGGAAGCAAGGAATAGCGGGAGGTGAAACGTCGCCAGTTTCGATATCCAGATGATGGAACTGGATCCCAAGGCGTATCAACTCCTCATCAGAGATGACTGGATTGTGATAAGGTGAAAAAAAAAAAACACGAAGTTTTGGGGTCCTTGGGAACGGGAGGTAGCAATCGGAGAATAGCAGTTAACTCATCGTAGGACTGTCGAAGACGTGGCCGGTCGGCGTCCATTCTGACCATATTGATGATATATTTTGCGTTATATAAGGGTGTAGTAGAAGGACAGTGCTAGAGGTCGGGATAAAGGATAGTAATCGCCGTAGTGAAAACATCGCTCGAAAACAGTGATCCCTCGAAAGACGACTACTTTCATCCAGTCCCTGGGCCAGAATGGGATGCTAGACCCAATTCGAACAGTCATGTCGTCAGATTCGGTAAGTAGACCGTAGAATCTAGTGACCCATGGTCACGACCCGTTCTATACCTAGGTACCAATCCCACCCAGCCATGCGTTTTCCATGGGACCCAAACCCGTGCTTGCTAGTTACGTACCTGGCGGACCTATTGATATATATGGATTTTCTTGTATTAGATTAAAATATCTATATGTAAATCCTGCAGTGTGCAGATATAAGAGGTTCCTGTTTCGAAGCCAGCGGTTACATCCAATGAGCAACCGCCGTAGCCTAGCCCGTCCTCGCCATGCGTATCAAACATTTGCACTTGAATATCCCAGAAACTATGTGAATAGTACATACGACCATAGGGTGTGGAGAACAGGGCTTCCCGTCCGCTCAGCCGTACTTAAGCCACACGCCGGCAGGTTAGTAGTTGGGTGGGTGACCACCAGCGAATCCCTGCTGTTGTA
>JAPDEZ010000036.1:0-97383 GCA_027569385.1 Penicillium decumbens
CTTCAAGAGGTAGAATTGGGCTCGCAACCCGAATAGCCTGATAGGCATCGTCGATAGGTCGTAGCTCGCTTAGAACGCCCCTAATATGGCTAAGCATAGGATGATTATCCCGAATAGTAGGGTCATGTATCCTAATATGGGCAAGGGGATCTTTCGCGAGTACTGCATAACCGCACTCGTAACATATCAATATGTTAAACTGGGCGATATACGCAAGAAATGGGGGAAGCTAAGTGCTAGACATAGCGAGATGGGTTGGGATGATTCGGTTTAAGATCAGAAGAAGACAAAATAGTAGGAATACTATACAGAAAGTAGTGTAAATGTTATAGTAAAATTTTGATGATGTTGAGGTCGAGTGATGAGTAAGCGGGTAACTAACCAAAACGGGTATAGCCGTAGTCGTACGGAACCTCATTAAAGATACTCCCTATATTTAACTACGGTTTATAAGATAACGAATAGTCCGATTTAACTAAAAATAAGATATATTATAGGGTAGTGTCTAGGGTATAATATATTAAAATTTGGGGTTAATCGGGCTACTACAAAGCTTATAATTAGAAGATATATTAGGCGTATCCTATATGCCGAGGGCAACCTATGTTTGATAGTAATTCTTAAGACAACGAACAGTCCGATTTAACTAAAGATAGAATATATTATAGGGTAATTTATATAGTATAATATATTAAAGTTTGGGGTTAATCGGCCTATTAGAAAGCTTAAAACTAGGGCATATATATAGGTCTTGCTAATATATATGTAGTGATATATTTTTGCATACAGCGCTTCTTTTTCTCGGTATAAATTCTGATATATATTTTTGAGGGGTCCTTTAGGTTCTCTATTCTCGAATTCAGATATATATTTTTGGGGGGTCCCTTTATTTTAGTAAGATATCAACTATACTATATTTTTATACCCCTATCTATACATCATCTTCGGGCGTCTAGGGCCGTCCATAGATCCCGTTCAGCATATACGGCCGGCCGTACATAGAGCCCGTTTAGCACATACGGCCGGCCGTCCATGGAGCCTATTCAGCACATCCTCCGGGCCATGCTCTAGGCCGTCCATGGAGCCCGTTCAGCACATCCTACCGGCCGTCCATGGAGCCCGTTCAGCACATCCTCCGGGCCATGGATAGACCCCATTCGGCACATCCTCCGGGCTATGCTCTGGGCCATAGATAGACCCCATTCGGCACATCCTCCGGGCTATGGATGGACCCCATTTAGCACATACGGCCGGCCGTCCATGGAGCCCAATCAGCACATACGGCCGGCCGTCCATGGAGACCATTCAGCACATCCTCTGGGCTATGCTCTAGGCTATAGACGCATCCCGTTCGGCATATCTTCGGGCCATCCTCCGGGCCATGGATGGACCCCATTCAGCACATCCTCCGGGCCATACTCTAGGCCATAGATAGACCCCATTTAGCACATTCTCCGGGCCATAGATGGACCCCGTCTATGCTCTGGGTCCTCGAGAATCTCGGAGCCTCATAGATAATACTTTGGGCAGAATATAAGACCTAGAGAGATACCGCCTACTAAACGCGTACCGACCGCCTACCAAACCGAGTATAACGTATCCGCGTATAAGGTCTTGGCAGACCCCATCAAAAACTAAGACCCCCAAATTTCAATAATTTCTCCTACGCCCCCTAGTAGTCCGATGCCTCTCAAAATTTAATATATTAGCAGTTACCGACAGAAATATATTATACTCAAATTTCGGACCAAAAGGAGTCCCCAAAAGCCCTATAGGCCTAATACCGCTAATCCCTACTATTACTACAACTATTCTTACTACGGGAAATATATATTTCACTAAGTCGTACCTTTATACTACTCCTAAAAAACAAATCATATTATTCTCGCCTTATAAATCGTCCAACTACGTTGATGTTATAATCATTTTAATCCTCCCGACGCGCTCTATTCAATGAATATAAGCTTATACCTATAAAAAAGATAAAGTATACCGCCTAACCTTTTCTATTAATTACGTACGATCTAGTACTACTATTATACTAAAATTACTACTATATAGTAGCCTAATCGTAGGCATATTTTTCGCAAAAAGCCCGATCATAATATCTTACCTAGAACGGGAGTAATCTAAAAAAATCAAAACCGTCCTGCAGAATCTCGGAGCGTTATAGATAATACTTTTGGCAGAATATTAGAGCCGTAGAGATACCGCCTACCGACCGCCTACCGACCGCCTACCATACCGAGTATAACATATCCGCGTATAAGGGTCTTGGCGTACCCCATCAAAAAAAAACACCCTTTTTTACAAGTCTTAATTGCTACCACTTCAAGTCGTCCGATCTCGCTCAAAATTTAACAGATTAAAATTTACTACTAGGTATATAACATACTAAAAGATTAGCCCAATCCGACCACTAGAAAGCCTTTTAGACCAGGTACCAAAATCGCGATGGTACCTGGTCCCGTACCCACTAAACCCTACCCGCCCTCGGCCAATCACAACCCATAAATCGATGGTACCTGGTAGGTACCATGTCAGGAATAGAGTTAGGGTACGTGTCGGGAATAGAGTTAGGGAAAGCTTCAGGTTTATGACATTTCTAAAAGTAATTGAATATCTTGCGGACTATAGTTCTTTGTTTGTCAAGAAAATTGAATCAAACGGCAGAGATAGGCGTAGATCACCGCGGTTATTCCTGTTGCACTGGGCCTTGAGGACCAATGAAGGTGAACTAATGGCTAAAAGAAGCGTAGCCTGACAAGGGTAGGGGGTGGTCAAAAACCTCTTGACAGGCCATCAGCATCGAGTATCATTGGTCACTAAAGCTGCGGGGGTCTGCAGGGGCTGTCTAATTGGCCCACTACCTCATTTCCAATAGCACCACCAACCGTTCCTGGAAAATAAAGTTTCAAGAGGCGTCTTGCTCCGACTGTGATCAAGGCTTCTCGCGCAGAGATGCATGAAAAGGTGCGGTGTTAAGGACTCATCGTCGCGACTACAAGCTAACTTGCCTGAGATAAAGTTACACAGCCTCACGCTAATGCATGGATGTCAGAGCGATTCCACCTAGTCCTTCCGTAATCAGTAAGCGAGTGCAGGCTTCTAAGCCTGCTGACTGGTGCTCGCGAGTCATAGTTAGCGCCATATGCAGGTGCTGTCACAATCGAATGAACTAGGATGAGGCAGCCTCAGTAATTCCATATGCATGCATGTCGCTGAGGAGCGACAAACCGGTGTACGCGGTGGAGTTTAAAGCGCCGCATGGGGTGATATCCCTGAATTGGTAATGGGTCTGCTAAATTGTGTTCCTGTATATCCGGCTTCAACCGAAAAGAAATAGCTACACTATCTCAAATGGGAACACTAGGCATTTTGTAACCTGCAAGTTGCATTTGCTAAGGCAAGTCACGGCGCCCATGGTGAAAGGGGTGCAAATAACGTCTTTGTCTCAGCGTGTAAGCGTCGATCGAAGGGGTCCATTGGCTGGCTGGTGCTTTTCATGGCCAATGGCAGTCAGTATGTAGCCGCCAGTCCCCTTTCCGATGACCCGTTCTGCTCACATGCATATTGTCATTGCAAACCCGCGTGCTACAGGCCACGTCAGCAGGAACCCAAGGTTGGATCAAGTCAAGAAATATTTTCAGCTGAAGTGGGTCTTTGCTCGAGATGGACTGGCCGCTGTAATTTTGGACTTTGATCCCGTCCTCTTCTGTCTTGAGCACGTCACGCCCAGGATGACAGGGTTCCCCGCTTTGTCGATATTTGGCCCGCCCCAGTTCGAGCCATATTGATGACGTAAATCAACCGGCCGTTTCTCAGATAAGTACAGGCATTCCTTCCAATTCGCTTTGTTCCAGTCTCTCCCAGCCCAAGCTAGTTGCCCGGCTCAAGTTCATCGAAATCATACTGATCCTCGCCTGTTGTGGGCTTCATATCTCCACGTCACGAGAAGGTATCTCATGTTCTGCTCAATATAACCCAAGCATCATTTCTGCCCTATCCTCATCGACGTATATAGAGACGCATATGCGCTTCAATCGCTAACATCAATGCTAAAACAGTGAGACCTGCTGATATAATGGCTGTTGCAGTAGAGAATGCCGTTTTGGATGCCCTCTCTTTCAATGCAATCGAGACCTTCGAAGAACAGGAGAAGGAGGTGGACAAGGCGACCTTGGTAGCGATCGCGGACATATTTGTCAGACACAGCATGCATATGAAGCTAGGAGCGGGGCTTCTCCATCGCCACGACACACTCCAAGACGGAACTGTGATGTTCCACGAGGTTCAATCCCGCGAATCTGATATCTGCATCCCAAAAGCTCTTTCGAGCATGGACATGGACAAGATCACGCCGAACTCGTGGTTCCTCAACGGAAATGGACTGTTCCAGGCATTCGAGTACGATGCCAGCGGCGAGGCAACTCAGATCGACGCAGCTTTCGCTTCTGACCTTGCCAAGTTTCTCAAAGCCCGCAGTTTAGAGAAACGGATCTCAATCATCGCGAACCCTGCAGACAGAGAAGACTTCATTGAGTTCACGCATCCTAGTGGACGCGGCACCGTCAGTGTCCCTCTTCGCCTCATCTCCGGCCAAGAGATTGAGGCGAGTGAACCTGTCATCACTGGATGGAGCTTCAATGTCAATGAACATGGCGTTATTGAGTGCAAAGGGAATAACGTCTGTGCCCCTATGAACTCTGGCAATCACAAAGTGTTTCGGGACTCGAAACCCTATACAGAGCATGTAGTCAATGTTATGCCGCCGTTGAATGCTGCCGGAGAGAAGTCTTAGTTTGCAAATCCTTGAAAATATCCTTCGTTCCTTTGTCAAGTTCCATCTTTCGATGTCCTCGTGCATTCGTTTCGCTATATCTGCAGAATTAGAAATTGAGCACATGCCCCACCACACCGAAATTCCAATAACTTGATAATATGCGCAGGCCTTGTTATTGTTCTATTTCCTCGGAAGCAGACATGGTTTTCGATATCCTTTCGAATAAGGATTGCTTGAAGTTTCAGCCCCAACGCATCAAGGTCCCGTCCAGATACTGAGCTAATACGAGAACATGGACGCGTTCATGAAAGATAGCCCCCGAAGATATCCATCTAGATAGTGCTCCGCTCGTTCGTCTTTGAACTTGAGAAGCCGCTCCACACCATACAGCAACATCCCAATCGCCTTCTGCGACTCCAGTTGCTCTTTTGTTACCCCCCCAAATCCCTGCGCAGCAAGACTAGCAAGAGCCCTATCGTAAAACGCAGTCTCGAGTTCCTGACGATCATCCGTATCTTGCCAACCACTTGGAGTCATGAATCCGAAAAGGCTATCCATAAAATGGAAATTCGACCCAACTGGGAGGTATAGAGCACCATCCCAGTCTAGTACAGCTTGAACCCGGCCCGTAGAGTCGTCGATAAGGTAATTAAATGGGGCAAGATCCTGGTGGGTAAGGGTGACGGGAAGGGCAGCGAGATTGCGTAACCGTGGCAGGAGCTTGCTAATGCAAGCAGAAATTCTGTTTCTGAGGGTTGTGTGTCGGAAAGCGTAGTTATTGACTGTATGACGGATTCCTTCAAGAGTAGAAGAGAGGTCGGATATAGTAGCGTCGAATATAGCAGTGTTCGCTCTGGCACCCCGAGTAACGAGGTCTCCAAGGTCTATGACAGTCACCTTCTTCTTCTGGAGTGGCAGTTGAAAGTCCTCAGAAGACATCAAGACACTGATATACGGTGTCCCTTCTGCAAAAGGCGATGTATACACAAACAGCCCCTCGTACATGCCCTGGTATGTTACCAGAGGTACAATAGGTCCATGAATGCGGCTAGCTTCGTTGACTCCGAAAAGGTCTTGCTTGTCGCTTCGGAACTGGACGACAATGCGATGATTGGCGTCCCTGGAATGAGTATGTAATATAGCGGTATAGCTCATGCTGCCCTGGAAAGGGCTGGGTTGAACATCTACCTTGCCGGTAGTGTTGGGAAGAAGGATCGGGACAATATGGTGCAAGACGAATTGGTGACACGAATCCTGGGAGAGATTTGGCAGTGGCTCAAAGAATTGAGCCACGACGAGTCTTTGGTAATTGTCCATTGTAAGAGCCTACCCTCTCTAGGCATGGAATTCACCCATTCTGCCTAACGTAAAAGCGAGGAGCCAGAGTTTGTTGTAATCGCTGCTGTATTGTTCTCATTCAAAGAGGGGGATGGCATGGCCCGCGTCGCAAGGAAGAAAGAAATGGGTTCCCAGGTCGCGCATTGGCCAGAATCATTTACGGAATATTATTTATCCGCCGATCACGAGATTTTCCAGGAAGCGATTCATGTCACTAAGGTTCACAACTTATGGCCCACCACCATCTATAAAAGGTGCGAAAATGCAGGTTACAAGGGACTCGCCCTGTCAACGGCCTTATTTCTACTGATGACGGAGCAAATGGGGGCCGGAGCCGCCAGTCTAAAGAAGCGGGCTCTGCGCCACCCGTGTTACCTCACCTGAAAACGCAAATCACAGGATCACGCTAATGTATTGCTGGTCAACTCGTGGGTCCTTTTTTTTTATTCTGTCCCATGTTTGTCTCCCTTTAGCCAATGATAAGTGGCTCTTGACATATGCTGCTGAGGCACGTATTGGGAAGCGGCAAAAACACAGAATATGGCAATGTTCAAGGGGATGTTGCAAGCCGTACTGGAAAACCTAGATCCGGATGACGACGAACCAATCAGAGACGAAAGGAACCTGCGAGATATCTGGCCCTTTGATCTGCCTGGGGAGTAAAAGCTCTAGTCTCCAGGGAGCCAAACTGTTATCCTAGGGGGTACCAGAAGTTCTCAAAGGGGCTCAAGCCTCTAGGAGCATTTGGGGCATTGCTGGGAATGATTCCAGTGCACCCAGGAGCTCTTTTTGTTTGACAGGCTCTCTGTATACGTGAGACACTCACAGGAATGCCAGTGTAGATCCTTGGTCTCCGATAGCCCTTGGAATTACCGAAACTCTCCATGGTTACAGTTACAGATCAATCAGAAAATCCAGCAGGTTCTGCGCTGCGTATGTGAACTCCAATCTACCACCGATAATTTGCATATTCTGATTAAGTAGCACGTTGGCAGGTCTTAGATCACGAGGTAGGAAATCATTGAATCGAGGATGTGAGGAAGGCTGTCGACAGAGAGCAATTCGGGCACTTGTAGCAGGAGTGGACTGCATTGAGAAAGGATTCGTCGATCCATCAACGGAGTACAGTTTCTGTCGATTCGGTGAGGGCGAGAATGCAAAAAGTGGTCAAGAGTCTGTTCAACGCCTTTTCTAGAAATCATGTGGATACTGTAGTTTCAAGTTCATAAGAGTGCATAATCTCATGGATAAAGATAGATTGTTTTTACGCAGCGTCTGCCAAAGATAGCCGCTGTTTCTTGAGCGTCGTGCTCCAGTAGACCTGTATGGAACCTTCACTCCTCCCAGGAAACTTTTGAAGGAATCGCGTAACCAATTCCGACCAGGGAAGAGATTCTTCCTCTCTCAGCTGCACCAAAAGGCGTTTCTCTTCTAGTGACCAGCGCAATCCTTTTCTTGAAGAGCAAGTAGGTTTTCCGTCGGCAATTTCATCGCCTACGCTTGATTGGTCAGCTAATGAAGCCGTGACTCCTTCCTCTCTCTCGATGCCCTTCGATACTGATGCAGATTTCGGACGAGAGGGCAAATGGAGGCATTGCGACAAGGCACCCTCAAACAGCCAGGATAAAAACTGGAGTCGCTCTTCGACCGGTAGAGAAGAGAATTGATCAAGAAGAGCAGAAAACGAAGTTCCAATGGGGCTTTCTGCTCGGGTACTTTGGCCAGTCCTGTTCATGTGGCGATTGTCCACGATGACGGCAACCTTGCTGACTTTGGACCGCTGCCGCCCAGGGTTCGTCGCCCTTTGCGAACGTGGTCGCAAGCTGGGATCACGAGCACTCCTATCTGACGAAGGAGGAGAGGACACGACGCCGGAGTTCTCATTTCTTGTAGGGGCCTGCTCAATATCTCGGAAGTTATAGTCGTCTAGGATTGCCGGATCAATTGTTGCGTCGGAACACTCGCGGGCGAGACCATAAGTTCCAGCATTGCCAACATGAGAGCGCTGACTGGTAGTGCAAGCGCGCTCTGGATAGTACGATTCAAAGCCGAGCGAGTTCTGAGACTCCAAGCCTAGATCATGACATATCATCGGATGGTCCTCGTCTCTAGAGCTTGGTAAATCCTGCAGTTGCAAGAAGTCGTCGAAGTCGAGCGCGTCAATTTCGGGATTAACGTTCACATCGGATTGGTGCTGAGGATCTATCTCCTGTGGTAGGCTAGCTCTCAAGCAAACCTCCGGCGGCGGTCGGGGAGGAAGGGGGTGTCGCACAGATTTATAAAAGTGGACATCTGTGTTCTCTGAAGCCGATTTGCTGAAACCGGAGGGAGGAGAGGTGGCGGTAATCGAGACAGGAGTTGGATATCGGCAGATATCGAGCGAATCTCGCGGAGGCTGCGCTTTGTCTTGGAAAGGGTTCCACGGCCGGAAAGACTCCAAGCGAGAACTATTGAAAGCCATTTTGTCCAAGAAGGAGAAAATAAGAGAAGAAAGGGCAGCTGAGCGAGTTTACTGCATGTGGGAATTGGGACCACTGGTAGAAACAGACAAACCAAAAACGGGGGCTTGGGCAGGGGGAGGTGTATTGGGTACAGTGGGAAGGGGAAAGATGGGGAGAACTTGGGTGGGTTGACTTTGAGGTTTTGCCATTTGGGTGGAATCGTAGTCTCTTTTATAGACCGCGAGGCGCAGTCAGCCTTTTCACCACGCAGAAAATGACTAGCTCCTGCAGCCCAAGCCGCTGAACGCAAAGTTGCGAGATTACAATTCTAGCACCTGCGGAGCTAAAATTATCACAAATCTCGCCAATGACCCACGGCCAATGATCCATGTTCACGCTCGTCGCCAGCTCTGTCCTCCAATCGCCAGGCTGCCTGCTCGGTGGGGTCTTGCCCGAGTCCGACCAGGAATCCAGCTCATGATGAAGCATTGACCTGGGTCAGGCGAGTATGCGGGATTTTCGCTATTGGCTCTCACAACCGTAGCATCCTGTTGATTTCCATTGATTGGTTGCGAACAGCCCGGAGAAGCCGACGATGACGACAATGGTGAGGCCAGGGCGTTCGAAAGCAAGCGACAGAGCGTAGATCCACAGCGCCAGAACGCGACGTAACGTTGATGGGGCGCCAGATGAGGCGGATCACGCTTGTTGAGCGAAGCCACTGGGGGTGCCTCAGAACAAGGGAAGTCGGCGACCTTCAACGGAAAGGTTTTGGGAAAGGTTTTGCGAACGGCAGGCAATCGAGACAGCCTCGCAGTAAGATCCACGATGATTTCTGTAGGGTGAGCACAGTAAGTGAGACTTCACACACGGCCACAGGAGGGTGATCGCGCGATTGCAAGCTCACAGAAAGGTAAGAATCATAGATCACCCGAGGTGCCTCTCCTCCAGGGTGACTGGATAAAGCGGCATTCTCCGGTGAAACAAAAGGGGGCAGTGCATCGAGCTGAAAGTCAATGCGCAGGAATCGGTGGGGCCGGCAAGGACAGGGGTCATCAAGGGCAGATGGTGGGTGAAAGAGAAAGAAAGTGCGTCGACAAGTTGCGGAGGAGGGCGAGCGGTGTTTTATAGATAGATGGCAGATGACGGGGCGGTAAAAGCGGCCATAGGTGGCACTAAACCTAAAAGAGGACCTGGGACGCGCACCATACCCGAACGGGCAGGGGCATGGCGGGGATGGGTAGGCGGGGATGGGTAGGCGGTCGGCAGCGGCAGACGGGCGGAGCAATAGGAGCCGTTTCTGGCCCCCCGCTCACCGTGTCATGCAATACCGTATGAAATATATCATGTTACAGCTCGAGGAATGGATCCTCTGTAACCTTTTGACGTAGTATAAGAATATAGTATAAGAATATAGCATAAGAATATAGTATAAGAATATAGTATAAGAATATAGTATAAGAATATAGTATAAGAATATAGTATAAGAAGATAGTATACATTATTAGCAGAACATATAATACTATATGGAAACCAAAAATACGTGACCAAGTATTAGATGTGACGGGCTTCAGCCCGATATACAGATCACATTCCACGTTGCCTTCCGTCTGTTTATGTAATGGTTTTCCGAGGCGATGCGGTAACCTTACATATATGTGCGTACTATATAACGTTGGTCCTGGGTATGTCAACCTCGAAGGTTGACATAGTGGTCTTTTTGGCTAAAGTGTAAGATCATGTGGCCCAGGCATGCACCGTAACAGTTTACACCGCGCCCGCCGCGGAACTTCCTGTTTTCAAGCTTTTAGTAAACAGTTCGAGGCCTAGTTAGATTGAATCAAGTCTTGCTTTAGCCTTTCGCATTAGAGATATCATTGCATAAGAAAACAACAGGGCTTCAAGATCCATTATTTCCGTTGAGAACATATCCAAGGTACAATTTCCTATGACCTAATTGCAACGGTTAGATTGTCTGGACCTCCCTAGATTTGTCTAGACTTGTAGGGGCTATGAATGTGACCGTTTGCGGTAATGTTTTCTGGGCAGCCTCTGCCATCTCCGATATCGATAGTTCTCCACTGCGGATTCACATCGTAAATAAATTCATGCTTGGAAGGAGCTAGGTTTGAAGCCATTCTCGTAGTAGCCAACCATAGGTCATTTATTGTCAAGATCTTCTGTAGCAAGGCAGAGGAGAGTTTTCATGGTGGGGTACGGAGTTGTGGGGTGTATTAACATTACAAGTGAATACACTCCACTATAGCGTTAGGTACTCCATGTAAGAAACAGTACAATACCAAAGGCAGGGGTTCTTCGGAAAAACTCCCAATGTGTACTAGCATGAATTAGTAATCAAGATTAGGGGAATCATTGAAGAGTTGCACCAGTTTCGGGACGCACTGTAGGTATCGTAAAGATAGCCCGTAGAACAGGAAGCAGCTCAATGGCCAGCATACAGTACATAAAGCACTGTACAATACTGTGTCCTTCATAGCGCTCCTAAGCCACCAACTTCACTATGTAAATTGCATTGTCGTCATTCAAAGCATAAGAACAGATACAATTGCCACAGAACATACTTCCACATGGCCGCCGCTTGGAGTTGACCAACTATGTCCCAATGGCCATGATCTTGTGCAATGTCCTTGGCACTTTTACTTGGAAATCGCGAGCTGCAACATCGAGCTGAGGCAGCTCGGTTAACGACTGGACACACTGAGAGTGTCCCCCGGCCGCCGCGCACCACAAAGCTGTTCGACCAAGATCATCAACTGGATTGATTTCGACGTTGGGCAGTTTAAGCAGATGGTCAACCGCCCAGCTGAAGCCACGGGCGGCAGCAAAAATCAAAGCAGTCCAACGTTGCGGGCCTGGATCATTGACCGCCAATTCACCCGTCTGATCAACTAGTAAATGCACGACGGTTAAACGGTGCATAGTCAGTGCCACCTGTAGGGACGATGTTCCCTTAGGGCTTTTCTCGTTTATGTTGATTGACTCGTGGCCGAGAAGTAGTCTTACAACAGAACTGCCCTGCTCGGCATGCTGCCCATAGCGGAGGCACCACCTGCGAGGAACAAGCGTTGACCTGTACCCCGGACTGCAGTAGAAGGAGACCGACCATGCGTAGATTGCCATTCTCAGCCGCACGGGCAAGTGGGGTGAAACCTTGGTGATTAGGCAGGTTCCAATCAATATAGTCAACGTGTGCAAAGCTCCGAACAAGCTTCTCGATGCCAAAATCGACTGCATGCCAGAGGGCGGAGCACCCGTCGGTGTCCTTTTGGTTCACATTGATGCCTGGAGTAGATATGAGACGATCAATAACTGAGAAGGGTTCAACGTCCGGCATGTATTCATCATAGTTTGCCACAGCTAGAAGGAGTGCATTATCTCCTTTAGCATCGAGGCAGTTGATGTCAATATCACCGTGCGCTAAAAGCATCTGAACTGCCGCAAGATCCCCGTTCTCTACCGCATGATGAAGTGGAGTCTGGCCCAGCTTGTTCTTGTGGTTGACCATGATTCGAGGGTCCGAGAGGAGAAGTTGGAAGATGTAATATTGCTGATACTCCAGGGCCGCCTCAAGTGGGCTCTGACCTGTTGGACTTTGACCATTGATATCGATGTCCGGCAGGCTAAGAATGTGTTTCACAATTAGGTCATTTCCTCGGCTGATCGCTATAGGCAAAATCATGGCATCGAAATTTGAAAGACATGGAACGTCGGTAGATTTCAAGTTGAGCAGTAAGATGGCCTCCTTTCAGCACTCTAGTTCTGCAGCGTGCGTGAGAGGCGCTGGGCCCATATATGTGGTACTGATAGCCGCACGGTACTCGAAGCTATCCGTACCGACTTTATCTTTGGTGGGTGGCGGTTTATGACCGAGAACCGCTGGTGCTCGCTTCTCCACGAGATCCAACACTGTCGAGAAGGCCGGATCATCGCAGAGGTCCAGCTTCAGCGGCACAAGTTGGAAAGTTGAAGTAATCCCAGTCTAGGTATCATTTGAAGTGACTTCCCCACCCGCTTCTCCGATAATTTCAAGTGAGGGCGTATCATCATTGTAAGCCATGCTGAAAGGGAGAAGGACGCGAGTATAGATCCTACAAAGCTCCTAAATGGCGTGCCGTACGTGGAAAGTGAGGATAGCTCCAACGTACTCTCTTAGAATATATAGCTTGGGTTTACCTCAAGCACGTAGCCTTCCAACAGTACTAGATATCGAAACATCTATCACGAAATATATCTGTAAATCCCGGGAGTAGCGTACTATTCCCGGGAGCAGCGTGATGTGATCCTGGGAGCTAATGGTCAAGTTCCTCGGAGTGCCTACACTCCTAGTAGCGCCTACAGTCGCTCCCGGGAACGGTATGATATATGCCTGGGAGAGAAGACCTGCTCCTGGGAGCAAAGTCTGCGTTCCTAGGGGCCCTATAGCCGGCATTATAATAGACTGGGGTATATAGCCTAAGCAGGACTTGTACCCGGTAGACGAGCTCTGCCTCTGCCTCCCCGACGAACTATAGGGCCGCTCGAAATCAGTTTCACCTCTTTGTTCCCTTCGATTCTTTCTCGAAGTCTATTCTGAAACACGCTAGTCTATTTTTAATTAAGCTTCTCGTAAGATCATGAAACGTACTTATAGAGAAATCCATAGAATTGTTTTTTATGTAATGTACTGTATTTGGAATGAAATACATTTCATTTTGTCTAGTCCTCTCTGATCATTGACACTAGGCTCTCCTTCTACGGGAATTAAGCTGGCACTACGTGGCCACCACTCAATATAATAATAGATAGGGTAAGAATATAAACCTAGGAGATGTTAGGGACTGGGGAAGACCTTCGCGATTGACACTAACGCGGGAGGTGGTGCGTAGGACGGATTAGCTTTGTTCGGGAGTTGAGAGTCTAGGACTAAGCTAAGGGTGGAGGGAAATTTTAAACCGAGCCCATAGGGAGAATCCTTTCAAAGACGAAGCAACCTCAGTCATCCGCCGTAGACCAACCAACCTATATCTTCACTACTGAGGACGGACAGCGGTTCCTTAGGCTTTGAACGCCTCGGCGATTCAAGAGTCGAAGGGCTTTAAGACTGTCCACATATTGTGTGGTGCGAATAGCTTTGAAGAAAGTGGATAGATGAGTTTGGTGAAACTGCCTATCTGGTTAGAAAGGCCTTTATAGTGTAGCTCTACATCGGCAAACGGTGTAGTAGCGCCGAACCTAAAGGACGCGGATACCTATGCCTTAGTAGCCTTCTTACACCGCTTCCCACGTTTGGTCAGTTTTCCCACTTCCGGCTTGGCTGTTCTGGAACCTTTTTTCCATGGCTTCCCCTCCTCTCTAACTCTCCGTCCACTCTTTCCCCCCTTTTTGAACTCATCGCTTCCTAGGAACTTCGCTCGCCTAGCCTAACTCTCCGTATGCTTCATTCCTTCCCTGTTTCTCTGTCCAACCAGTGTGCTGGAATGCTTAGCAGTTCCGAGGCAGACTTACAGATCCGCCTCGCAGTCGTTTCAGAGGGAATACTAGTTATTTAAATTTGCACTGCCCATATATATCCTCCCTGTCTCAAAATTCTTCTACGACCACCAATGTTCCGCGTTCGATCGAAATGTCCTCAATAGGGTCGCTGCCATTCGATATCATGTCAATAATAATAATTCTTCTCTATAGTCCTGCTCTTCTATCCCTTTGTCGCGTCTCCCAACATTTTCGACTTGGACACAACTCCATCTTTTCAGAGAATTTCAAGGAAGTCTCGACCCAAATAACACATTGACCTGGCTGCAATCGTTTGGGAATGTTCTCAAAAACCAACCATCTCTTTATAAAGCGATTTGTACCATCAATATCTCCGATTTTAAAAAAGGAACCCCTAACACGGCCGAAATTGCACGTCTGCTACGGCCAATACTCAATGAAACCTCAAATATTCGCAATCTTGCCCTTCCAGTTGACAATTATTCCTTTGAGATCCTCGAGTTACTAAGTCGGTTGAACGTCCGCAATATGAGATTCGAGAATAGTCGCTTAGACTACGAATCTGTCCGCAAACTTTTAATGAGCTGCCTACGTCTGCAAAGGTTTGAATATATTCGACCTACGTTTTGGGAACCTCTAGAAGGGGCCTACTTTAGTCCGGCCTAGATCACTCGGGCTCTTCATCCATGTAGAGACAGTCTTCAATTACTCGCCTTAAGCATTCCTTGTGAAGATGATTACCTTAAGTATTCCGCAAATAACGACGCTAACACTAGTCAGTACCTTGGTCCACTTATAAGCTTCTCCTCTCTAAGAGAACTCTGGGTGGACTAACGTAACTTATCTAGCGAAGCTACACTGCCTAATCTCTCGAGGACTTGAATATTACTTTGCGAGAGCCTCTTAGGTTGGATCTTCTTAGCCACTTGGCTCTTGCAAGTCATGCATTATCATCACTGAAATCAATTCTTTTGCTTTATAATGATGATGCATTTAAGGAAATTTTGCTAGATGATTTCGATTTCAGGAAGGTTGGATTCTATGAGAGAGTCGTTGTAGAGTATACAAGTGATTGGTTGATTGCTTGCACCCGGCAGTTTAGCCGGATTTGCTAGCAGAACTCTATATGGTAGCCGGGGCAAATATATTATATGATAAGCCCGAGCTTTTCTACTCGTTTCAATGTACTTTCGCAGGATCCGTATCTTCCTCCCTTACATCAATATCCAACTGGTAGGATCGCTCGTTCGTAGTAGGAGACATGCCAACTCAATAAGTCTAGGGATAAAATAGCATAGAGCAATTAAACAGAACGCGGTCTAATACTATAATGTAATACCTTGCTATGCACTCGCACTATAAGCCTACGAAGTTGATTCATTATATCCCTTGCCTATCTACCGGTATCGCCAACGAAACGGCGTGGAATATATACCGCAATACCTTTTCCGACGAAGAATTCTGTATCGCGATCATTATGAATCTATTCAAGATCCGGACCGTTGGCGAGCGTTACATCATAAGCTAGCCGAAATCGGGCCTTAAGAGTTTCATCAACGACGTTTGTTTCTTGCTATGCGCTATAATATAGCCACATCTCGGGGTCCGTCGATTATGACCTAATCCGCTTCTTGCCTAAGTCTCGACGGAGGTAGGATAGATGCTCCCGGACTAATCGCTGCTGGCAGCAGAGAATGTTGCGCTCCCATAAAATTGATATTATTGCTCTTAGATTGTGAAGTTTCCAGCCTCCGCTGCTCCTCTATCTAGAGTTCTTCACGAATAGTGTCAGGAACATGATCTTGGCACTCGAAAACACCGCCACCTTTAACATAAGCGAACAGGCGATTCAAATGATGCGTCCTTAGCTAGTAGTATTTCTTCCCATAGGGATCCTACTAGCAATGCGGGCCAAGGTGACAGGATGGTGAAGGACAACGCATCAAGCTGTAGGCAGCCCGCCAGACCGGCTATTGCCCAGACACATATTCTTCGGCATCATGTTGTGCCTCTCGCTCATTGAGCATCTTTTTTGTTATAGATGACTTTCCGCGTTTCTTCTTCCTAGAAAGGTCGTCCTCTATATAGTTTTCCTTGCCGAACCCGTTTCTGCCGATATCCCTTAGTATCCTGTTTCCGTCCCAGTTTGGACATTGAATTGTAGGAAGTGTTATGCAAGTCTTTCAATATTATGCGGGAAACAGAACGCTACCAGGTAGTCGGAATCTCTAGTAGTCACGTGACTCCCGGCTGGCTTGCGTCGGGCATCAACCGCATTTCTCTCGCGAAAGGTTCTCTCTGCCCTACCGCGTTGATTTTAACAAACCGCCCTCCCCGCACCAAACTGAACTTATTCAAGATACTACGTTAGGGCAACTATAGTATTGAATTTCTCCCTCAAAGTCATCATTTTCCCTGACTTTTGGTGAAAGAGAGTTGATCTCCCAATCAGTTCCGCCCACGTCTCGTCTGTCCCGTCCTTATTATTCCCGAACGCTATGGCACCGTCCTCGATGAGCCCTTCAGCGCTTTCGAAGTTGAAGGAATTGGCTTCTTGGCTTAAAGACACGGCCAAAATGGAGGAGGAGGAGAAGAATACCTTTAGATGCGTGGACAGCGACCGCTATGTGAAACTACGTCTACTTCTAGACGAATTGGGATATCGTTAGATCAAGGTGAGAGGACTTACCGGATTATGCTGCTCGGTAGCTAATTTGTGAAAGGGCTATGGTTATACGATGTATCGTATAGCTAGGAAAGCTGAAATAAACGTAACTCCGAACTACCGGTCGTTCTTCTTTCCCCTCACTATCGGTTCAGAAAAAGAATCGAGCGAGCTGCAAGTGGTAGGCGAACTGCTCGCACTAGGTGATTTTATCCATATTACTAGCCGTTTGGTCCTCGATACGCAGTTGGACTTTCTTATAGTTCTATTACCGGACGTAAGTGAAAAGGCTTAGGTTTTGTCTGGCCATTTGGCGACAAGAGTATGTCTATCATACCTATCGGAAAGAATGCGAAGTATTATGTATATATAAGTGCGCTAGTGAAATATCTATCATTTCTGTGATAGTTGCCCCCATCTTGCGCCGTCATTCTCGATGTGTCGGATCCCTCTGTGGCTATAAAGTCCGAGATTGCTGCGCAATTTATCGATGCCATTATGTCTAGTGCATCGGGGAAATCTGCGCGTGCCTCGGGGTCGATCGATGCCATTATGTCTAGCGCATCGGGGAAATCTACGCGTGCCTCGGGGTCGATCGATGCCATTATGTCCAGCGCATTGGGGAAATCTACGCGTGCCTCGGGGTCGATCGATGCCATTATGTCTAGCGCATCGGGGAAATCTGCGCGTGCCTCAGAGTCGATCGATGCCATCATGTCCAGCGCATCGGGGAAATCTGCGCGTGCCTCGGGGTCGATCGATGCCATCATGTCCAGCGCATCGGGGAAATCTACGCGTGCCTCGGGGTCGATCGATGCCATTATGTCCAGCGCGTCGGGATCACTCGAAAATGACATTAGGGTTGAATATCTATCTTTTGATATACTAACCGGTATATCGAAACGTGAACGGTAACTCCCATCGGCTGCTTGTGATGTCACTTCTAGAGTCGAGAATTGCAATTCAGGAGACCTCTGATAGTCAAGCCTACGAGCCTTGTTCGAAGTCTGTCTATTGGCTTCACTCTCGTCTGCTTTGCAAAATAGGTCAATTTCATCCGTACCGCCCATGGAAAACCCATCAATCGACTTACCGTCTTCAATATCGATCTGGATCCTTTCTCTTTTTTTTTTACTTCGTTTTGTAGATTTCGTCAAACGCCGCCTAAGGGAATCTTGTGACGGCCGAAACCGAGTCCAAAGTTCATCGGAAATGAAAACACCCAAATTATTAAAGCCACATTCGGTCATAAGTTCATCGATACCGTCTTCACGGAACTTGCTAATTGCGGGGGGAATACATTTTGTGAAATGCCTATCCGTGTATCTAGATCTGTATTAGCGATACTTTACCAAAGCGTTTGGATCTAAGCTTAGCTCACTCCCTTTCTATGATATCCAAAGGCATCGCAAGCAAATAACCGGGACCACCTAATTCTGTCGCCTATCTATCATACTTCCGGCTAAGCCGAACGAACTTATTCAGGTACTCCTTAAGCTCGTCTTGCCCCAGATCTAGTGATGGTCGCTGTTTTCTTATTTGTTTGGCAAGATCGGAAGATACGTTCCTACACCATCTTTCCCCCGTGTGGTAGTCTAGGTCGACTGCCAGTAAGTAAAAATTACGTAGTTCGAACCGTCGGTACAATGTAAGCAGCTTAGCATCTTCTCCTTTGTCGTATATCTCGAGGAATGCCGACGGCAAACCACCGGCTGTTTGAGCTAAGTTTCGGCCAACTCTAGTGCAAAAACCCCGTGGATCTCTCATGCACTGCGTCAAAACTTCACGGAGCCTAGGCGAGATTGACACTCGGCGATGTGTAAAATTTGTATTTTCCAAGTCACGATTTGGGGATTTGCTTTGGACATTGTCCGATGTATCGCTCTTGCTGGATAAGCTACCAGAAGCTTCGGGGTTCTGACTTTGATCGGAAGTATCGGCTGAGGCACGGGATAAGATGGATGGAGAGTGACCCTCGATGCCGCTTTCACCATTATTTTCATTGGATGGTACATCGCTCTCGCTGGATGGGCCATCTGAGGCTTCGGAATGAGTCTGGCTTGTATCAATAGGGCCGGTTGATGAGGCATGGGCTGAAACGGATGGACAGTGGTTCTCAATGTCGCTCTCAGTGGTGTTTTTGTTGTCTTGAGACACACCGTTGGCTCTCTCCTCTCGTCCCGTTTGACGTCTGATGTTTAACAGTCTGTCAAATATAGACACCCCGGGCGGAAAAAGACGCATAAAGTAAACCTTGCGGTCCTTAACAGACATTTCTGCCTCGATTCTGTCGAGGAGACGATCAAGTTGAGCGAGAAGTCCATTAAACTCAGTATCAAGTTGCTTCAGATTTTTTATGATCGTGTTTGTAGGAGTCTAGGCATGAAAAAAAATAACCAAGAGGAGACGGGGTGGGGGCTCACAGACTAGCTGTGACTTGCACGGCCCCTGCATGATACCTGGTCTGAGGAGTCTAGGCTTGAGGACCAACCGGGGCCGATTTTTTAGCGCCGGTACACGTGTTGTACAAAGGTCTCTGTAACGGCCAACGCAAGGTGGAAATGCTGAAAGGGAGTCAGCGATGAAAAAATTGCTACATAAACAGGGTTTGCGAAGGGGGTGTTTGTATTTGTCTTGTTATCCGAAATTCATTTTTTTAGCTTCTCCTTTTATAATCACCTATATTACTCTAAGAGCTGGCCTAACTCGTTTCAGAAATGCCTATTGTGACGGACGGAAATATGACCGTAATTTCGGTCTTACTGTCAACATACCGCGAAGTATAGGTTAGGTCATCCGCCCCTATTGTCGCTGCATTAGCTTGCTACATAGGTGTTTTAGGTCGTATTTATCGATCCTTTATGTACCCCCGACCCAACCGTTTGATATAAATCCAAAGAAAAGCCCTTAAGCAATAAAAATATTACAACTACCTATCTTTCGGTGTATGCTAGAGGCAGAGCTGTGATGAACAAACATGTCTACATAGACGCATTACCACAATGCGTCAGCTGTTCTTGATTTTTCGCTGCCCAGTCAATGTACCTAGCTGTCCACTCTCTTTAAAGTGACTTCCGCTCTTTCCAGCCCCTTTGACGTCCTTCATGGTATGCTCTAATACCT
Organism: Penicillium decumbens; assembly: GCA_027569385.1. Classification (NCBI taxonomy): domain Eukaryota; kingdom Fungi; phylum Ascomycota; class Eurotiomycetes; order Eurotiales; family Aspergillaceae; genus Penicillium; species Penicillium decumbens. The sequence goes on from JAPDEZ010000036.1 coordinate 19,844, forward strand.
TTTCCTTGTTGGATCATGATCTATGTGTCTGTCAAGAAGAGCAGACAAGGAACGAAGCTGTGGGGGAGAGGCGTTAAGTGTGTGATTTTGGCCCCCTCGCACGCTTAACAACCCCTGCCCGTCTGTGCGTAGCTGAGTTTGCCAAGAAGAGCAGGAACTGTGGGAGAGAGGCGTTAAGTGTGTAGGTTTGGCCCCTTCGCACGCTTAACAGCCCTGCCCCCTTGTATAACCGTATTTTCCATAGCTGGTATGTATAACGTGAGGACTTAAAACATATGTTAGATAGAGGCAATTGCATATAGACTAGTCCTAAATCTATCCAGTATAGATGTTGTCTTATGGAAAGCTCCTGAAGCTACCCCGGGGCTTATGCTGTTTACGTTGGCGGTGTTCCAAAATGACCCGTTCTATATAGAATTAGTATTTAGAGAGATGGGCGACGCTGAATAAGCTCGCACTTATGGTAATTAGGCTACGACTCTTCGGTTCCTCACAATACTGCCCGATGTCTGCTCATTTCCAGAGGCGATAGAGGCAATGTAGCGAATTCTGACCCGGATTACCAATTTCGGGAATTAATGGAGTAATTCCAAAGCCAACTGCTCGGCAACACAACCGATATCGATACTATGTTAAGTGGGACGTATGACACAATTAGACATTAAATTAAGGGTTCTAGCTGCAGATCTGCACGTTCCCATAAGCCTAGACAAAGATATAGAGGATCATCCCCTAGACTTATTCCCGCGAGAGACGATCAAATAAAAAGGCTGTTTACAAGAATATATAAAGCGAGCTACAAACTTCAAGTCTTGATACTTTACCCTCTTATCATTTTCCCTGTTGCCTTTGGGTGAGTTTGATTCTATGATCATAAACAACAAAGCTGAAACTAATGGAAAGATTATTTTGCCCTCAAAATGACGACTGTCTTCAAGAGACTATACACTGTAGTTGGCAATGTGACCCTAGAGTATGTGAGATAGGCGAATCCTAATGGCGCGCGGTGGGTTCAACTTATTGAGAACGCCGCAAAAAAAGAAGAGGCTGGGGTTAGTCCGATCACCTATTGCTGTTGTCCTTCGTTAATGTGGTGTACAATCAATAGAACCCCAAATTTAAGAAGCTTAAGATCAAGTAAGTCGAGCCTAAATACGATGATTTTACTTCGCAAAATATTAATACAATGAATCATGAAGGGGTGCCCGAGCACACAAATCTCACAAAGATAAAGATAAGACTTAAGATGTGATTTCTGCTTAGTTCCTAGAAGAGAATAAGCTCGTATTAGGTCTGTGCATGTGCGTGAGGATGGAACAGTGAAGCCAAGCAAATGAAAGCGGAGAGCGAGATCGTCCCTTTTGGAGAACATAGGCTATGTTGATAAGAAACACGAGAAAACTGGAAACCTCTTTTGGATTTTGTTTGGCTTTGAGTCCTTTCTTCTGTATAATCTTGATATATGGTTCGGCTCCCGATACGTCAAAGTAATTATGTTGCCATTTCTCCCCTTTAGTACGGAATTGTGATCTTGGATACGTGAAAAATGGGAGCTTCGTTTCCAATACGAGTAGCAATAGGGACAAATTTATGATAGTTCAATTCCAAGTACCAAAATTGAAAGTATTGCTAAGCAATTATGAAGCAATACGGGGCATTTATAAAATATTTATTTGGAAGTACTTAACCAGAGCTCTGAAAATGGGAAATAAGGCGCATAAGTCACCATCTACAGAATTATAGCCTAATTTCTCCGGCATCTAAGCACGCTCACCGCCTAGACCTCCCTTGTTCGTATAAGAGCCCGGCCCCCTTCCCTAGCTTGACTTTGTCTCACTCCTCCTCTACTCTCGTTCCTTAGTCTTGCATATAGCCACCTTTGAACTCTTATCTGTCTCTGATCTTACCGAACCAAATGTTTTCTGCACTACGCCGCGGGGGTTTCTGGCACCGACACCCATCCTCCCTTTTTCGAACAGTCAGATCATTAGGGTATATGACTCTCGACCTACGTGAAAAGATTGAGGAGGAGCGAATGCCTACATATGCTAAGAATCTCTTTTACCCCGTTGCCGTTGTACTTAGTGATATATTCTACGAAAAATATCAAATTATTAGCAAGTTGGGCTTCGGAGCGAACTCCACAGTCTGGTTCTGCCGTGATATCTAGTAATGATATTCTTTTTCATATAGTTTTTTGGAAGCGGGCTAATTTCATTCCCTAGGAAGAATCGTTATGTTGCCCTAAAGGTCTATATACATAATTGGAAGACGAATAGGGAGGTCGAGGTTTTGAAGCGACTTTCGGAAATGAATACAAAACACGCCGGCAAAAATCTTGTCCGTACCATGCTCGATGCATTCCTAATTCAAGGACCCAAAGGAGAGCATCAATGCATTGTCTTCGAACCCCTTTTAACAACGGTGTTGCACTTTCAGGCAACAATGAACCTACCAAGTTTAACAGAAGATCTACTAAAAGCCCTGTTGCATCAACTGTTGCTGTCTTTGGATTTCCTCTATTCTGAAGCTAAGATTGTCTATACGGGTAAGATAACATATGAAGGTATATCATCTCGGTTTTAATAACGTGCCTAGATATTCAAGCAAAAAATATCATGATTGGTATACGGAGTAATTCCATCTTTTTGCATTGGCACAGGCTACAGGAGAAGAAACCAAGTGCGCGAAAATTTATTGACGGCCGCACCATATATCAATCCCAACCATTTAGCCTAGATAAAAGCTAGAATAAATACGGGAACCCAATACTTTCGGATTTTGGTGAAGCACGGATTGGAAGAGTTCATTCCGGACTCATCTAGCCGGATATTTACAGAGCTTCGGAGGTTGTTCTTGGAATGGACTGGACATCAAAAGTTGATATTTGGAATGTCGGAACGTTGGTAAGCCTAGACTTCATTGTTTGTAACTGAAGCTAGTCCAGAAATTGCCTATTAATTATTACGCGAGAATGACTAGATTTGTGATTTGTTCGAAGACCATCATTTATTTAATGGAAGAGGGCCTAGAAAACAGCATTCGAAGGACCATATGTTGGCAGAAATGACATCAATTCTAGGTAGTCCGCCCGCCAGTTTTTTTACGCAAATGTCCGGAAGGTCAGAAATATTGGGATGAACGGGGTAATCTCTTCGCCTTCCCCTCTTTCGAGGACTTTCGGAATGTTCTAATATCAGTATAGGACAGTGGATGGGGCAAGCATCCATACTAGACATATCGTTGGAAGATTCAGAGGAGTACCTAGAAGGAAAAAACAAGGACATGTTCCTAGAATTTATGAGAAAGATGTTGCAGTAGGATCCAGAGAAGAGACAGAGCGCTCATGAGCTTCTTGAGGACCCTTGGCTTACGAGCTAGAATTTTTACCTTCAACTAGCACAAAATCGGTAAATATTCATGTTTGCGAAACATCAATTCTTCCCTTGCACTGTAATCTAGTAGGGGAAAGTGGAAAGAGGTTCTCTAGCTTTATATATACACCATATTAAGTAGGTACGAGTCAAAATCCAAGATTATCGCATCTAGCGTTATAGGACGCCTTGAAAACCCGTTAAATTCACCCAGCACTACCTATTTTATAGTTACTTCTAGCGTAAAGTCCAGTCGTGATTGGTCCTAAAGGGGACGCGTTCGATTTGGGATATTATTCAGTGGAGTGTTTAAACCAAGCTAAGCTTCACAGACATAGCGTATACGATACAACAGGAGTTAAGAAGCCGGTACCCCTCCGCCGCCAAAGTAATGTTGACATTTAGGCCCTGATTTGTGCACAGCGTGATATATCATTCGGACCCGAGAGCATTCACTTCAGCTCTCTTTAAATTTACTAGAACGAGAACGAATTCTGTCAACTATAAAGACCTAGGGGCCAGGGCGCTACCGTTTAGGAATACTCTTCTTTATCTCCCGCTCTACTGGCAGGCGCTCGGAAAACGACCTAGGTTCACCATCAGCTACTAGACAGGACAAACAATGGCTTCTCGTCTACCTCGGCATTCCATTGAGAATTACACCTATGATAATAGTAAGTACTTCCTACGAGGAGGACCTCTACGCAATATTAATAATACTAAATAGAGTATATGATCGTTGAACGTAAAAAAGGGAACGACATTGTTATTCCAATCGATGTCTTGAAAGACTAGGAAATGGCCTACGGGAGAAAGACATCGTCAAAACTCTCCCAATAATCTAAGGGGCAGTTGAGGCCATTGACAACCTTCTCTCCACACACTCCTTGCAACAGAGCGATATCCCGAGACAATTCTCCTTTCGAATCAGAAACCAAAACTTTTTCCGCACCGACTTGAGAAGATTTGTCCAAGCCGCTATCCTCAACGGTCATAAGATTGACCCCGACAAGTTTTTTAAAGATTCAGGGGCTCATTGGGATAAGAGCAAGGCGTTTCTCGTGAAGGTAACGCAGACATCCTTTAACGACTTGAAAGATTCCCACAACAATCGATTGGTGTATATGAGGGTTTCCGGCCCAGGGTTTTCCGTGTCCGTGGCCAAGAACACCACTAAGCTTCTCAATCTACCGTACTAAGGGTCCTTGTGCCTTCACTTAGCGTGAAGTCTCGTCAAAGGGGTTGCGCCTATGATAAGCCCCGATGCGGTCGAAGAGCAATGGATAGATGTCGAAAATTCCGGCATTACTTCGAGGTAAAAAAATAATGTGGCTCTCGAAAAATTACGGCTCATTATCTCGACTCGAGAACAAGTGTCAAATGTCCCCTAGTTACAAGCGGGCTTGAATCGACATGCAATCATTTCGGAGGAACTTACTTAGGTAGGATAGTCATTATCTCATAACCAACCTTACCAGCACTAGCCGTCTACATAACTAACCGGATTAGGGGCACCTAGCTAGGTGCCCCTAAACCGGTTCTGAATAGCAGTAATCCCTAGTCATCCTAATCAGGTAATTGATCATCGCAACCGTAGCTCCTAAATAATTTTACTTTACGGTCGTATAGTTGCAGCCAACATTTAGGAGTATCAGCATTTTATATAAAACAATTTCACAAGAACGGTAGACTTAAAGGTTCTTAACCATACGTGGCAGAGCATAGGAAGATCTTTCCTGCTGTGGGTAAGTCGATAACAATTTACTCTGGATTGCGGGCCAGGGGAGACCCAAAATGGTGTCGCAAGTCCTTACCCACATTTTGTCCACGCCTTCCCTAAACCAGAATATGATAAGGGAGGCTAAGGATTACAACAAACGAAGAGCTAGATCACAAGCCCTTATGGTTCTTTTGTTGGGTTACGCCCTTTCGATTAACTGGAACATGGAATATAAACATACAAATCCAAGCGGCCCCTATAGCAACCATCAGGGGCTTTTCAAACTAGCTATGGGCTTACTAACAATATCTGGGGGCTTTTCACACAGACCGTATAATATCTATGCGGTCGGAGTATTGTGATTATTATGGATATCCTAGAAGTATCAAACACCACGCCTTCCAGTAGTTGATATGTCGGATACCGGAAAGACTATAGCTACAAGTCCATGGTTAGGGGTATAATACGCTTGTCGATTGACCCAGACATTTCTTATGTTCTCATCCAGAAGCCTCTTCCTGAAAGCCCTTCATGAGCTGTTTCGCCATCTCAATACAGTCATTACTCCCGCCCTGGATTCTGTCCATGCTGCCAGAGCCAGTTAGCTCGTCACCTATTTCGGAGTGAACCGAGGAACATAGAACCGAAGATGCAGAAAGAGGGAGTCTCAGTGCCACTGCCCAGTACAATGGCCCTGCCGGTATGACACATGGCTCTATACGACCTAAGAGTAAAAGACGACTTATCACAGCCGACACACTAATGGCACCTTATCCATCTCCCCGACGATCGATTCAAAGTGACTTGCCAGGACCACCAAAATTTCCACCGAAGGTGGCAACAGGACCATCAAGAGATCCGATAGGCTATTACAATCGTACGAAGCCTGATAGCTCTGATATTTGGAGACTAGATCGTAAGTAGCTACGGGGTATCATTCTGATTCTTGAATTAAACATACTAACTAAGCCGTTCCGATTCTAGGGAGCAGCAAAAGTTGTCACTCGGAGGGATCATGGCTATGAGAAATGAACGAAGGGTGCTAGCGGAGGCGCTGTATCCCATGTTTAGCATAGCTGCTCTAGGTCAGATACCCCTCTAGTGGGTTTATGTAAATGGGCTTCATCGGCTTGCACCGTCGTGCTTCTTGCTCCTCAGTACGATTGAGTTCTAGGGGAATTCATCGTAGATCTTTCTATTATTAAGTATAGGCCAATAGATGGCTTGGAAGCCACGCTGTATTATTCAATATTCACTGCAATCATCATTAGGCCGGATCCGTAGCATACCTAGCCTTCCTACTGGGATACGTGTAAGCCTAGGAAGCTTTTTCAAATCTGGCGATAGGCAATGGAACAGCCTCCTCGAGAGCGGCCAAATACGAGCTCAATGCTGAGCTAACGTTTTTCTTGCCCCCTGGTTATTCCTTTTGCAAAACTCTATCACGCCCATCCCCCTTTTCCTGTCAAGGTAGTTTGAATTAGATACAGCTCGCCTAGTTTGAAGTAGCTACAGACTTCCGCTTCAACTCTATATGTAGCAAGCTCTATCATGAAAGAATAATGTTTATTTTATAGATAGATTTCCTCCACTTGCTGCCGCTACTTGACAACTACCCTCAAAGTGAAGAGCGGTCATAGTTGGTTCTAAAATTGACCCCTACGATCCAGGGTAGGTTTCATTCCATAATTCGCAGACTTTCACTCAAGTGAAGCTTTACAGACGTGGCGCATACGATACAACAGGTGTCAGGAAGCCTAGTGCTCCTCCTCCACCGCCAAAGTAAAGACGACGTGTCAGTCCCGATTCGAGATATGATATGAAACACCATCTGTCCAAAGTACCGTTCTTATGCCATTTTATAAAACGAGGAAATACATCACAGATCACCAACTGATTCTCGGTGTTCTTTTCGACTCCAAATATCAAAGCCCTCAGAGATTCTTGCTTTCCCACCTAAAACGTCCGAACAACCTAATGAAGCACTTCACTCTCTCCTTGGTACCTTTGCCCCAGGGCTTTCATGGCTTATTCGGCTGATTTCGGCAGCTCTGGGCGTTAACATATTGTCTTATGTTCTGCCGTTGGTTGCCCTTCCGATCATTTCAACATTCTTACTGCCATCGCTTTCATTATACTAGTTAAAGTGAGAGAAATAAGAGGAAAAAGTAAGACTATTATTTTAGTCTTACTTACTTACTTTTCCTTTACTTCTAGGCTGGGTAGAAGAAACAGATGCGTATAGCTCTTAAATCATCCATAATCAAGCTTCGAGAGTACTATGCAAAAACAGATGATCCAGCACTTGGTGATATCTATGCGCATGGCACAATCCTTGCCCCTGAGCATAAATTACAGTTCTTTTCTGGCCTAGACTGGAAGGATAAAGACAAGGATAAAGACTATCCTTCTTTATATCTAGAATCCTTTAAAGCCCGGATGAAACTATATCAAATAGAGGGTCAGATGATTTCGAAACCCTAGGCCTCTGCCCGAACTAAGTTTGATTAAATGATCAGACGAAACCCTCGATCTACCTAGGATTAGGATGAATTAACGAGATTTCTATAAGGAGGTAAGCTTCTATTCTCACTTTTCTCTTATTTCTATCTGCCCTTTTCTCTTATTTCTGTCTGCCCTTTTCTCTTATTTCTGTCTGCCCTTTTCTCTTATTTCTGTCTACCCTTTTCTCTCATTTCTGTCTACCCTTTTCTCTTATTTCTGTCTACCCTTTTTGGTCTGATCTTTTTGGTTTTACTTAGGTTTGGTCCCAACTAGCCCTCGTCAGTTCTAGAAAGAGTATAAGGCTAAGTTTCCTACCTTAGCACGTATAGTACGGGATATCTTCTCTATTCCTACTACTAGTGCCGGTGTAGAAAGACTATTTAATTTAGCCCGAGATGTATGTCATTATCGGAGGGGTCGTCTGAATTCTTTAACTATCTAAGACCTAATGATGTATAAATGTACAACTAGGTTTGAGATAGAAGATAAGTAGCTAGCTTTCATCCGAACTCTACCTATCTACGAGGAAGGTGAATTGGATGAACCTTCTAAGGAAATAGAAGGTTTTGAGCTAATTAGTGATACTGAGGAGGATGAGGTAGATGAGGAGGTTTCTAGGCTATCTTCTATTTAGGCTGGTAAGAGACCAACGCGTATTTTGTCTGATATAGATAAGAGTGATGATGATTTGGTCTCTTTGATGCTAGAAAGCCAGATTCGGACCTCTAGTCGGGTGAGAAAGCGTCCGAGGGTGTTAGATGACTATGAAGCGATGTAAATATTTTCTCTTTTATGTAAATATCACTTTTCTGTCTTATCTAAATCTTTCTGTCTGATATAAATCACTTTTCTCTCTTATCTGAATCACTTTTCTATCTCATTTTAATTACCTTTAGTCTGTAATTTTACTACTTGAAAACCAAAAATTACTACATAATATTCATTAATTATACAACTTAGTATTATAGGCCGCCAAGAGGCCCATGGGCCTGTCAATGTCTACGTTCAGCATATACAGCCGGCCGTCCATGGAGCCCATTCAGGACATGCTCCGGGCCATCTTCGCGGCCGTCCATAGAGCCTATTCAGCACATCCTCCGGGCCATCCTGCCGGCCGTCCATGGAGCCTATTCAGCACATACGGCCGGCCGTCCATGGAGCCCTTTCAGCATATACAGCCGGCCGTCCATGGAGCCCATTTAGCATATTCTCCGAGCCATGCATGGAGCCCATTCAGCACATGCGGCCGGCCGTCCATGGAGCCCGTTCAGCATATACGGCCGGCCGTCCATGGAGCCTATTCAGCACATCCTCCGGGCCATGCTCTGGGCCGTCCATGGAGCCCGTTCAGCATATACGGCCGGCCGTCCATGGAGCCCGTTCAGCACATACGGCCGGCCGTCCATAGAGACCATTTAGCACATCCTCCGGGCCATACTCTGGGCCGTCCATAGAGCCTATTCAGCACATCCTCCGGGCCATCCTGCCGGCCGTCCGTGGAGCCTATTCAGCACATACGGCCGGCCGTCCATGGAGCCCATTCAGCACATCCAGCCGGCCGTCCATGGAGCCCATTCAGCACATGCGGCCGGCCGTCCATGGAGCCCGTTCAGCACATACGGCCGGCCGTCTATGGAGACCATTCAGCACATCCTCCGGGCTATGCTCTGGCCCATAGATGGAGCCCATTCAGCACATGCTCCGGGCCATCCTCGCGGCCGTCCATAGAGCCCATTCAGCACATGCTCCGGGCCGTCCATAGAGCCCATTCAGGACATGCTCCGGGCCATCTTCGCGGCCGTCCATAGAGCCCATTCAGCACATCCTGCCGGCCGTCCATGGACCCCATTCGGCACATCCTCCGGGCCATGGATGGACCCCATTCAGCACATCCTGCCGGCCGTCCATGGAGCCCATTTAGCACATCCTCGCGGCCATGCTCTAGGCCATGGATGGAGCCCATTCAGCATATCCTCCCGGCCGTCCATGGAGCCCATTCAGCACATCCTCCGGGCTATGCTCTGGGCCATAGATGGACCCCATTCAGCACATTCTCCGGGCCATAGATAGACCCCGTCTATGCTCTAGGTCCTAGAGAATCTCGGAGCCTTATAGATAATACTTTGGGCAGAATATAAGACCCGTAGAGATACCGCCTACTAAACGCGTACCGACCGCCTACCAAACCTAGTATAACGTATCCGCGTATAAGGTCTTGGCAGACCCTATCAAAAACCAAGACCCCTAAATTTCAATAATTTCTCCTACGCCCCCTAGTAGTCCGATGCCTTTCAAAATTTAGTATATTAGCAGTTACCGTCAGAAATATGATATACTCAAATTCCGGACCAAAAGGAGTCCCCAAAAGCCCTATAGGCCTAATACTGCTAATCCCTACTATTACTACAACTACTCTTACTATGGGAAATATATATTTTACTAAGTCGTACCTTTATACTACTCCCAAAAAACAAATTATATTATTCCCGCCTTATAAATCGTCCAACCACGTTAATGCTATAATCATTTTAATCCTCCCGACGCGCTCTATTCAATAAATATAGACTTATATCCGTAGCGAATAAAAAATATTCCGCCTACTCTTTTTCATTAATTAGGTCCGCTCTAGTAGTATTATTTAAATCAAATTACCGTTATATAGTAGCCTAATCGTAGGCATATCTTTCGCAAAAAACCCGATCTTAATATCTTCCCTAGAACGGGCGCAATCCAAAAAAATCAAAACTGTCCTAGAGAATCTCGGAGCCTCATAGATAATACTTTGGGCAGAATATAAGAGCTATAGAGATATCGCCTACCGATCGCCTACCGACCGCCTACTAAACCGAGTATAACGTATCCGCGTCTGAAGGTCCGAGCATCCCCTATCAAAAAAAAACACCCATTTTTGCAACACTTAATCTCTACCACTTCTAGTCGTCCAATCTCGCTCAAAATTTAACAGATCAAAATTTGGCATCGGGCATATAATATACTAAGAGATCAGCCGAATCCGACTACCAGAAATCCTTTTAGACCTAGGGCCAAAAGCGCGATGGCCCCAGGTCCCCCCCGCTTTTTCCTACCCGCTCTCGGCCAATCAGAACCCATACTAAAAGGGCACCACCCTAGGGCTATATCGGGAATAGAGTTAGGGTAAATAGGTGATATTTATGCTAGTGCGGGCTTTCATGCGTACCTATGGGTACCCGTGGCCATGGCCGCAAAATGCGGGTATGGGTAGCAAAGTGCTACCCACGGTTGCGGGTTTGCCGCAGCCTACTTGTCATTTCGTCGGCGTTAGTAGCGCGAGCCCTGCACACAAATCATGGCGTCTGATAAGATCATGCCCCGCGGGAGAGCAAAAAGATTCATTTCCGTGCATGAAACAAAAAAACACGAGGGTATTTTCCACTTTTCACTGGCCTCGCTCAGCCAGCGCCGCGGTCGCCATTTGTCGCAACTCCTCCTTCCGGACCTTTCCGCTGCCTGTGACTGGCACCGTGCTGGACACCCCCTTTTCACCAAATACAAACACGTACTGCGGTGCCTTGTGTCGACCGAGGGTCTCTCGCGTCCACGCCCGGAGGTCGTCATCCGAGGGCCGGGACCGACCAGGGGTGACCTGGATGAAGGCACCGACCACTTCGCCGTACTTTTGGTCGGGAATGCCGATAACGGAGGCCAGGTCGATTTTCGAGTGTGCCGTCAAACGCTCTTCGATCTCGAGGGGGTAGATGTTTTCGCCGCCTATACGAGTCAGTTTGGGAACAAAAAATTGGAAGGAAGCGCGAGAGGTCATGTGGACTGACCTCGAATGATAATATCCTTGAAGCGACCGGTGATGCTGCAGTAGCCGTACTCATCGAAGGAGGCCTCGTCGCCGGTCTTGAGCCAGGTGACGCCGTTGGCATCGGCGACGATTGTCTCGGTGGTCTTCTCTGGGTTGTGCCAGTAGCCCTTCGTGAGTTGGTAACCGGCGATGCAGAGCTCACCCCGCTGGCCAACCGGCACAATGTTGCCCTTGGCGTCCACGATCTTGGCGTGTGCGTGAGGCATCACCTTGCCCACGGTGGTCAAACGGGTGTGGATGCTATCCGTGATGAAGGCATTGAAGCATGTGGGGGAAGCCTCGGTGAGACCTGGACTAGGATCAGCGAAAGTTGGGAGGTCTAAACCGAAGCGATCATTGTCGTACCGTAGCTACTCGTATATTCGGTCATATTTAACTCCTCCAAGAGGCGCTTCATAAGTGGCCGGGGAACGGGTGCGCCCGCGATGATGCCGGTGCGCAGGTTGGAGGTGTCGAAGTTGGGGGGCTTGGGAATACAGAGAATGGCCTCGAACATGGTGGGGACGCCGTGCAGGGCGGTGCATTTTTCGTCGGAGATGGCATGCAGCACGGCCTTGGGGTCGAAGGTCTCGCTGGGGAAAACGATCTTGGAGCCGTGGGTGACGACGGCCAACATGCCCAGGACTAGCCCGAAGCAGTGGAAGAGGGGCGGCGGGCAGCAGAGGATATCAAAGGATGTCAGATTCAGGCGATCGCCGATAAAACGCGAATTGTTGACAAGGTTACTGCCGAGAGTCAGCCCTGCCGACCTCCCCACAGGCCACGAAACTTACTGGTGCGTCAACATTGCAGCCTTGGGGTTACCCGTCGAGCCGCTGGTGAACTGCAGGTTACATACGTCGTCCGGGCGCAGTTCCGCCTCGCGATTCTGAAGCACATGGGCGCCCTGCGAAAGACCGCGACTGACCACATCAACATAGGTGGGAAATTCACCGTGGCTGCCGCGGAGGATGACGATCTCCTCGAGCGACTGTGAGGTTCCGTTCTGCCTGGGCCGCGGACCCAGCTCGGTCAGAACTTCCTCGAGATTGTGGCGTCCGATGCGCGGGGTCATAAAGAGCAGTCGGCATTCTGTGTCTGCGTCAGCACGGCAACGGCTTCATTATGAACAGGACGCGTCCTACCGCTGTGGTTCAGAGCATAGTAAAGCTCCGAGGGAGTATAGGTGTTGTTGAGCACAACCAGAATGGCACCCACGCGGGCGGCGGCAAAGAAGGCGGAGACATACTGTTCACAATTGCCCGCCATGACGCCAATGCGATCGCCTTTTTGAATGCCCATGGCCAGCATTCCCCGGGCGAGACCTTCGGCCTCGTCCTTCAAGTCGGCGTACGTCCAGCGCGCCCCGGTCCAGGGAAACACCAGACACTCATAGTCCCCGTACTGCAGGGCTTGAAAGGTTAACAATTCCCCTAGAGTGATGTCTAGCAGCTCGGGGTGTGTTGGACCCGCGACGATGGACCATTGCAGCGGTGCCGTTGCGGGCAAGACATGCGAAACCGTCTGCTGCAGGCGTTGAACACTCCTGGTGGTACCCATACTGCAATGAAGGGAAAAGTTGGAGCAATGAAAGATGGCGCACCGGCGCTTATAACCCAGGAGAAAAAGCTCCGAACAGAACATCAGTTACAGTACCGCCACAAATTCCTAGTATTCGATCGGATTAACCCGAGAGCAAACCAGACCCGCCCCGGTGGAGTCCCGTACCTCCGGTAATGCGTAATGACAGCTGAGAAAGAAGAACCATGTACTGTTTCCAACATATCCACGGAGCTTTGATACAAAACCTTCCCAACAGGTTGACATACATATCATCTTCGTATCTACCTTATTTTCCCTTGAGGCCGCCCAGTTCTGACTGCGGTCGGCCGAAATTTATCCCTCCCGCTGTCTCTCGAAGGGCCATAGCATACTGCAATCAGTCCTCTAATTGGGCCTCTCTCGCCATTCTTGGTGTTTGCTGTGACAGACCAGGTAGTGGTCCATGAAGCGTGAGTGAGATTTTCCATTCATGATCCGATATCGAAATAAAGGACCGCCTTCTCAAGACCGGGCGACGGGCGTGACTGGTAGTTGCACGGCTAATTACACCGATATCTCCGCAAAATTTCTGCTCTTATCTCCGATATGGTTCTGGGTAGAGCCTTCAATCTCGGCTAATTGCGCGATTTAATCTTATCAGATATGCCTTTCTTAGACCCAAGGGTGGGTGAATCCCCGGGTGCTTCGAATGGGTGCGTTTTATTTTGCGTATTATTTGCAGAAGACTTTCTATTTTGAGTTTTTTTGGACCTGCTGAGATCTAGCTGTGAGGCCATTCAGTCATGGTGCTCGTCCTCAAGTGTTCTCCGTCACACTGTAACAGCATGTTCGAGTAGCTCCACTGCCCGCTTGATCTGGCCGTCCGAAAGATGTGCCGCGCCGAGTACATGCTGAGGCGCTAGTCGATACAGGTGCTCTTCGTTGAGTATTTGCTCTTGCACGCGGACCACATGCTGGTGTATTTCTACTGCATGATATAGTCCCGGGGGCAACTCGGAGACTCGAAGTTGCGAAAGAGTGCATCAAAGCAGAAAGATATGACGGGCGAGATCTGCCGTCTCTTGAAGCCGAAATTTTCACTCGGAGATTATCTGATTGATAACCGCGCTTGGCGGACGCTAGTGAAAACTTGCACTCGAACTTGGTGATTCTTCTCCACTCCCCTTACACATTTCTACTTGAGTTACCCCATCTAGGCGGTTTTAGCTCGTGCTTACTATATATATATGTATTTTTGGCTTTCTTCAGCTTCGCTTATACAGGTCACGGCTTGGCATCTTTGGGTGCTTCTGGTGTTTTGTTACGCTGCCCCTCTTTTCCTCTTCTCCCTCTCGTCTCTTCTCCACTACTGTCAACTTATCTAAAGCACATGTAAACCCCCACCACCGGGGCCCGGTCTTCTTGTGTCTTGGTCTAGGTCTTGGGTGACTATTGGATGCTTTGATGGCGACGGCCGAGCATGCGGTCACGGTCAACGACAAAGTGATGGAGCTACCATGTTTCCCACGTAATCAGGGGATGGAGGCGATGAATGGTATTATCTTCGGATCGGTGAGTCATTGAAAGTCAGTTGGCGACTGGACAGAATGCCGATTGCCCTCGTAGGTGGCAGGAATGGCTGGCAAGGTCATCGAGTACCCCTTAGATACCGTCAAGGTCCGCCTCCAATCTCAATTCGACCACCTTCCCCTTCGATATACCGGTCCTCTGGACTGCTTCCGCCAATTGTTTCAAGTAGATGGCTTCAAAGGTCTTCACCGGGGAATCAGTGTCCCCATGACCCCTGCCGCCGCGGAGACAAGTTGTTTGTTCTTCAGCTACCGGTTGATCCAAGACGCCCTGAAAGCAAATGTCTTTATCGATGTCGAGCAGCTGCCCTTTGCCTCTCGTGGCCAATGGGGCCGTGTCGGGCTCCATTACGTCGGTAGCGCTCACCGCCATCGAGCTCATCAAGTGCAAGATGCAAGTTCCCGTCCAGTCCGCGGGGCACAAGGCCCCCGGGCCCGTCGCCCTCATCGCATCCGTGTTCCGCCAAGATGGCTTGATGGGATTCTGGCGCGGCCAGCTGGGCACCTTTATTGGAGAAACCGGAGGCAGTGCGGCGTGGTTCGGTGGGTATGAGGGCATTTCTACGCTCTTCCGGAAATACTACCCGTCAAAGTACGGCTCTGCTACAGACAGTCCCCCCGTGCACCAGCAGTGCAACGGCAGGGGTCAGCTACAACTTCTTGTTCTTCCCGGCCGACACTATTAAGTCGCGGATACAGACAGAGGACACCTCGCGGCTCAAAAGGTTCTGAATATACGATATATGTACGGGGCGTATAATCTAGAGGATCTAACGGGGAATCTAGAGGGGGATCTTTTTTTCTGATATTATACCTATATTATTAACAGATATCACTACGTTTTTATAGAGGTAAATGACCAAAATCGTACTAAAAAACTCGCCTAAAAGTGGTGAAATTAGAAGGTGACAACCTGATTACTAATTATCGAAAATTCAGCCGGCAGAAAAATTCCTTATCATTTATGACCGGGATGGCCGCTATTCACGCCCGTAGATTGGTTTCTTCCAGTGATATTTAGACTCTCTCTGCATCCTGCAGGTATCCGAGCACTTTGCCAACCAAGAACTTTCGCGGCTCGGCCTGATCATCATTACTCAGGGCGTGAGAAGCATTTGGGATAATAGCACTGTGATCATCATCCCAGATTTGGGACCCTTCCTGGTTCGTGGCCATCTTCCACTTCGCTAACAAGCCCTCCTTATCAACCCAATCAGGCACTGCCTGGTCAGCGCCAGAGAATAGAACCATCAACTTGTGTCTCAGCAGACCTCCTTGCTTAATCAACCCAAAGGTTTTTCTCAGCTGCTCATCACCCAGATCGTGGCTGAACAGATCATCCTCCCCGGGTGACTGGGGACTCTCGGGACTGACAAGGCTCAAGAATCTCCGCGCACTAATCGGGGTATTCGATGGATAGCAGATAGTCGATGTCATCCACAAAGGCAGCAAGGTATCGTATTCCGATTCCTTCTGGGCAGCTTCCTTGGCCAACGCGAGCGCCTGGTCATAAATCGGCCGGATCTCTTCTGGCGACTTGCCAGCCCAACCCCACTTCAAAACCCACTGAATCGCCTCCCTATCAGAGACCGGCGCCTGCATAATGGCGCCATCAAGTGCCGGTCGCTCAATATGTTCAAGCGCAGAATCAAAGGGTGCTGTGGCTGTGTGAGGATTCGGTCGGGAGAGGTAGTGCACCACGCATTGACTTCCAGTCGAATGGCCCATGAGGACGACTTTGCCATTTCCGAACTTGTCTCCCTTGTAGTCTTTGATATATCGAATACATTGTGCGATCTCATCGGTGTCCCGGTCGAGGTGACCCAGACCCCATGATTGGTAGGAGGACGTGAGATTCAGAGTGAAGAGCGACCATTCTGTTGACCGCAGCGCGCGGGCAAGGTCTGCCATGTAGGACGTCGTCGCAAGGCCATCACCCAAGCCGCCAACGAAAACAAGGCTGTGAGGTTGACGAACAGTGCTGGAGGTGTACTCGAATGTGACAAGGGTTTCGGTCTAGTCGCATCGCTTGTTAGTTCCCCCGCACCAATTAAGTCCTCGGCGGAGGGCAGAAACGTACATAATGATGTAAGATGCCGGAAAGGCCTCCCTTAGGCCAGAACTTGGAGTACATGTTTGGATAGCTGGAGTGATGACGGGAGATTCTTAGGGGAATAGTCAAGGAAGCGAGGGGGCGTTCCTGTCAGGCGTTGGCTTATGTACAAGTGGCCAAGGGCCAAGCTAAACAACCAATGGAAGGTCCGAAATCGGGTCCATAGATGCCCTTCGTTGCTTTTCTGCACGGCGGTGCGAGTCTGTCGGTCGGGACGGGGTTACGTTTTGACGTGGGCTACGCGAATGTGGTCCGGGTGTGATGAAACCGAACTGACACGGCCCATCGGACAAACCGTGGAACTGGAAACGACGCCAAGGTTCAAAAACATCATGCTGTTTTTGCCCAAGACGTACTGGTGGAGCTGGATACGATCCAGCGCGAGAATATTCTCGGCAGTGTTCCGTTACGGTTGGGCAGGCAGCATGTGTTGCGATTGAGCGGATCTGATTAGATGTTCGGTGACTGTAAATGTTCAGAGGCGGAAATCTGATTAGATGGGCCGTCTGTGTGAAAAATCTGATTAGATTACCCCCGAACGTCTCAGGAAACTACTTCTTCGCGTAATACCCACGACAATCCAGCGTGTGTCAAAATCAGTGACCACATGGAAGCCGCTATGGAATATTTCGATCTCTTAGGGTTCGGATCAGCCTTGCAGCTCTCATTATCCGCTGTCGGTCTCTCCCCATGCACGTCAGTACATATCGGTGGACAACCAAAACAAAATGTTGCTCGCTGTTCCGACCTCATCCGCACTGTAAACCTTGGCCCTTACAGGTGGATGCAGGACACGTCGTACGACCTCGCTTAGATTCGCAATTCATCACGCGCAATCTCCCACCACCGCAAGGTCCTGCATTGGGCTATTGATTGGACCAAGCCCACTCCTAAGGTCGGCACTTACTGCCTATTGGGGATGCTGATCCTTTCCCAGTTTTGATGGTGGAGGTCTTGGCCGATAGACACGGTCACTCTCCCGAGATCTAGGGCAATATCGCCAACGCCTCGGTCAATTCCGAGACATTGGGCGGGCCTTCCTCCAAGAAACGTGAATTTCACCGTCACCATACTGTGGTAATTACCGTACATGTTACACCCAAACAGGAACCCCAACGCCGATCTCGGTTTAAACTACGCATTTGCTGTCGCTTCGCGGCAAGTCGGCATTTAATTTTGACTATATAACGTAAATACTGCCTCGTAAGCTAGTGTAGCTCTAGCTCGTGCAACGCCACATTGAATCCCACGATAATCCAACCTTTCCTCCCAATATCGAATTACGGCAGGATAAGCCGGGCCGTGGTCAGGATGGGATTCATATCTGCTGAGAGCGTGAAGGGCATCAATGAGAGCAATGGCTCCCTGGTCAATGCCGCCGAGGCAGATTGCGACGGATTTCGGTCCTTCCAATTCACAGGTCTCGCCTCTGAGGTGCCCACATCGACCGGCATGAGAGAGGTGATTGTGCTGGCATCCTGGCTTCTCGTTCTTTTGCGCACGGAGGAAGACGGGCGTGTTTCCTTTGACTGGACTTATAAATGTCAAGAAGAAGGAGATAAGCTGAAGCCAGTGAACAGGCTGTCCTCAGATCAAGTAATGCCAAATCTACAAAGTACTATCAGAGACGTTGCGGCCGCAATTTTCCGCCAGATTGAGAATGTCGCATCGAGACCGCGCCCTCCTTCCTCGCTCATTTTGAGCACCAGCTCTCTGTCACAAACATCTGAGCCTCAGGATGAAGTGAGTATATTGTCCCTCTGCGCACTCATCTGGCCCTACAAATACCTGACAGTAGATGAAAGGATGTTCTGCACCTCGAAATTTGCTTCAATCAAGACCACCTCAAGATCCGACCAGTATGGCAAAGCAACAATATTCTGCCTTATACAGTCACGCGCCACATCGAAACACTTTTCGACACTGTCAAGGCCTGTATTTCGAATTCCGATGCCTCCGTCGAAGACAGTATTCGTCCGAGCGAACATGATTTGGACCATCTTTGGGACTTGAATTACGAACTGCCTCCATACCACGACTTTTGTATGCACGATGTGTTTTCGGGAGTGGCACGAAGATTCCCTGAAAAAGAGGCCATTTCATCCTGGAATGGCAGCTTGACCTACGGCCAAATCGACCGCTACTCTTCATACCTGGCAAAATCACTTCAAGATTCGGGTGTCGTGCTGCATGACTTTATCCCGGTGTGCTTCGAGAAATCACGATGGACGATTGTTGCCGTGCTTGCTGTGATGAAAGCAGGAGGAACCCTCGTCATGATGGACCCGACGCTCCCGCTAGCGCGTCTCCAGAATATGGCGAAACAAGTCGGCTCGAAGACAATGGTATCGTCTTGCATGCAATATGATCTTTCGATGGAGATCTTGCCGGAAGGAAAGCATTTCGTAGTGGAGGAAGACGCGTACGCACACCTCAACACTTTGGAAGCCCTGCCGGAACTCCCAACTGTCCCGTCCACTACGTTGATGTACCTTATCTTCACATCTGGCAGCACGGGTACTCCGAAGGGAGTCAAGATCTCTCACGGAACTTATACGAGCAGTGCCTTCCCTCGAGCAAAGGCGGTTGGATATAATGAGAACTCACGAGTCCTTGATTTTGCGTCCTACGCTTTCGACGTTAGCATTGACAGCATGCTTTTGACTTTGGCTAACGGTGGTTGTCTATGTATTCCTTCCGACAAAGACCGACTCAACGACATCAATGGAGTGATTCGGACAATGAAGATCAACTATGCGGGCATCACCCCTTCAGTTGCCCGCATCCTGGATCCGGATGTTATTTCATCCCTCGAAGGCCTTGGTCTTGGAGGTGAAGCGGCCTCGGCAAGAGACGTTACGGTCTGGGGTCAGAGGACTAGAATTATCATTGGCTATGGTCCTTGCGAATGCACTATCGGATGCAATGTCAACAGTAGCGCTGCTACTGGAAGAAACTACGTCTCTATTGGTGAGGGCAACGGTGCATCCATCTGGATTGTCGATCCCAACGACCACGAACAACTTATGCCAGTTGGCGCAGTCGGCGAATTGCTCGTTGAGGGGCCCATTGTCGGACAGGGGTACTTGAATGACCCCGAGAAGACCACTGCGGCGTTCATCGAAGACCCATCATGGCTTGTTGCAGGCCACAAGGGCTACCGTGGTCGTCGCGGCCGTCTTTACAAAACTGGTGACCTTGGAAAATACGATCCTGATGGTTCAGCTGGAATTGTCTTTGCTGGCAGAAAGGATACTCAAGTCAAGCTTCGTGGACAACGCGTTGAGCTGGGCGAAATCGAGAGCCAGCTTCAAGGCCGACTGCCCTTTGGTTTCACCGTGATCGCTGAGGTGATTGTGCCTCAAGGATCTGGAGGACAGGCTACATTGGTGGCATTTGTTGCACCTCAGTCTACGACGGAAGACACAAACACGGAACTTGTTTCTATCCCGATGGATGAGCTGCGTGACACACTATCCGAGGCCGACGCAGAAATTGCCAAAGTTTTGCCGCGGTACATGGTTCCCACCGCGTATATCCCAGTAAATTATATGCCGACTCTCATTTCAGGCAAGACCGATCGCAAACGCCTTCGGCAACTCGGATCTACAGTTGATTTGCGACAGTTGGATCAAGGCACGACAAGCGATACTTCCCGGCCACTGAGCGAACTTGAGCTGCGACTGCGACAGGCCTGGAGTGAGATATTGAAAATTGACACAGAGTCAATTCGCCTTGAAGGCAACTTCTTCGCTCTGGGAGGTGACTCCTTGGGAGCAATGAAACTGGTGTCTGTCTGCAGAGCTCAAGGGCTCGATCTCTCCGTCACAGGCACCTTTGGCAATCCCACACTCTCGGCGATGGCTGAAGTTGTTTGCGCTATTGATTCAGAGGTACGGACCGAGACAGCAGCATTCTCCATGATTTCTCAGTCCGTCGAGAGCGCCTGTCTCGAAGCTTCGCAAATTTGTGGATTGGACCGGTCAGCCGTCGAAGATATATATCCTTGCACACCTACGCAGCAATCTTTGTTTACCTTTTCCCTCAAGTCCGTTCAAGGCTACGTCGCCCAGCGAATTTCCATTATTCCATCGCATATCCCCATCGACTCCTGGAAAAAGGCATGGGCAGATGTTGTTACGGCAAGCCCTATACTGCGCACCCGCGTAGCTCAGCTTCAAGAACCAGGTCTCCAGCAAGTCGTCTTGAACGAGTCTATCTCGTGGAGACATTCCTCTGATTTGATCCAATACTTAGAAAATGACCGGAATGAAAAGATGCATCTTGGTGAGAGCCTCGCTCGTTACGCAATTGTCAATGATGCAAATGACGGAAAACAATACATGGTCTGGACCGTTCACCACGTTGTTTACGACGGATGGTCGGAGCCATTGATCCTTGAAAAGGTCCAAAATTCGTTGAAAGGTCAGTCCATCGAGGCGCAGACACAGATGAAAGACTTCGTCAAGTTTTTACATGACACGGACGAAGTCGCCATGCAAGAGTTCTGGCGCCGAGAGTTGGAGGGTGCCGTTGGACCTCAGTTCCCTCGCCTGCCGTACAGAGACTACTTGCCAACCCCCAGTGGAGTTGCTGAGCATCATATTCCATTCGACATGGCTGCTGGGTCTCCATTTACTCTGGCCACATTCATCAGGGGTGCATGGGCTCTTGTAGCATCTCAGTACACCGGGAGCGACGATGTTGTCTTTGGTGAAACACTTACAGGTCGTGACATCCAGCTGGCCGGTGTAGAGAATGTCCTCGGCCCGCTGAATGCCACCATCCCTATTCGTATACATGTCAATCGAAACAACTCCGTTCAGTCCTATCTCCAGAGTGTGCAACAGACCATCTTGGCTCGCACGCCTTACCAACACATGGGAATGCAATTCATTCGAAAGGTCAGCCGAGATGCTCAGCACGCATGTGAGGCAGGTACGGGCTTGGTTATCCAGCCTGAACCAGAGTACGAAGTCAGCGATCTTGGTTTCCAGCATGGAGATGCTGCGCGCGAGGCTCTCCATTTCAATCCATACCCTCTCATGCTGGCATGCGGGATCCGGAAGGGAGGCTTCAGAGTCTGTGCAGGTTTTGACACTGGCTTGATCAAAGAGTCTCAGATGAAGCGCATCCTTGTTCAATTGGAGATGGCTCTCCTGCAGCTAAACAAGGATTTGTCCAGAAGGATTGACCAGATCTCATGTCTACCGGAGGCGGAGCTGAATCAAATTTGGCGATTGAACGAGCTCCCGCCTTTGTCTCTAGATGAAGCTTCCGGAAAGCTTCGGGCTAACGCGACCAGCAAACAAGGTTCAATCTATCCTAAGGCAATGGTGCCTTGGGTGTGTGATCCACGGAATCCCGGACTGCTGTTACCAATCGGCTGTGCAGGTGAGCTCTGGCTTGAGAGTGCTTTGCTTTCGGGCGAGACTATTGAGTCCCCCATTTGGCTTGCATCTGGAAGCTCCAAAGTCGCTGGCCGCTTGGGAAAAGTCCAGTCGACCGGCGATATTGTTCAGTTGCAAGAAGACGGCAGTCTGGTATTCCTCGGTCGTAAAGAGAACATTGTGCCCGTTCAAGGACATGCAGTGGATATGACGGAATTTGAAAAACAGTTTGCACGACACCTCCCAGTTTCGACCCGTGCTGCTGCTACCATTTCCAAGTCCTCGTCCGAGCCAGAACTGATTATGTTCATTGAAAACCAACATTCCAAGGAAGAAAGTATTCATGTCATATCAGCCGATCAAGACATTATTGACGAGTCAGACTCCCACCAAAGCTTCAAAGCAACTATCTGCTCGACCATCCCTATTAGCCTCACAACGGCTATCAAAAATCTCGACAAGTTTATTCACGACGATCTTCCTTGTCACATGGTCCCTTCTGCGTATGTTGTGGTTGCTGAGATACCAACTTCAAAGGGACAGATTGACCACAACCTATTGGGTCGGATTGCCTCCAAAGTTCCACAGAGGCTTCTCGGGGAGCTTCGAGAAGGCTTCAAAGATGCATGGAAAAAGGTCTCCACACAGGCTAGCTTATCTGCTTCGGAAAGCATTCTCCAAGCTGCTTGGGCCAAGATCCTTGGTCTCGGCCTGGATCAGATTGATGTCGATGACAGCTTTTTCCGACTGGGGGGTGACTCCGTTCTCGCAATGAAGCTCGTCTCCACACTCCGGTCGCAGGGACACACCTTGTCAGTCGCCGATATTTTCCAGAACATGCGCCTGGGTGATGCAGCAAGGGTTTTGAAGGTCGGCCAAACGGCTGCGGGAAAGACCGAACCTTACAAGCCATTTTCCACTCTGGGCTCACTCAGCAAAGAGAAATTCTTGTCTGAGATTGTTGTGCCAAAGCTTGGAAATTCGTCATGGTCAATTCAAGATGTGTGTCAGGCGACAGATTCTCAGGCCGCCGATGTCAAAGGAACCATCCAGACACCCCGTTCGGCCGTGCAATACACGATATTGTACTTCAACAAGGGCATCTATCGCCAGCAGCTGCTCCGTGCATGTAGCGATCTCGTCAAAACTCACGATATACTGCGCACTGTATTTATCGAGGACGACTCGACTTTCTATCAAGTTGTCTTGAGTGATTTGGATGTTCCTGTGACCATGCATACCGCCGACAGGGATCTCGAACAATTCGTCACCGAGCTCTGCGCAGAGGAGACAGAATCAGACTTCCATCTCGGATCATCTTTCCTCAATATGCACCATATCGAGGGCGATAATGACCGGGAATGTCTTGTTTTGGGTCTATCTCACGCTCAGTACGACGGAATGTCTCTTCCCAGGTTGTTGCAGGACCTAGAGACCCTGTATACCGGAGGAAAAGTTGCCGACTTCGAACCTTTCTCGTCGTACGTGGCTTGGGCTGCCAACGAAAGCGTCCAAACCAATGCAGTCACTTACTGGCGCAATCTTCTTGATGGCTCATCTCTGTCAGTTCTCCCGGGAACAACAACTCAAACTGGGGACAAGGGAATATTCCAGACAAGGGTTGTCGACAACTTCCGGCCGCTGGAAGAAATCACCACCGCAAGTATTCTCTCTGCGGCATGGGCACTCCTCCTGGCTCGCCGTCTCCAGAAACCGGATGTGACATTTGGCAGCGTCACTTCCGGCCGCATGTCCAATCTCCCTAATGCGGAGAATATCATGGGTCCATGCTACCAGCTGACTCCGATCCGAGTCCTCTTCCAGAACCAGTGGAGAGCCATTGATCTCTTGGATTCTGTCCAGAAACAGAGCGCTCAATCTGCTGCTTATGACTTCCTTGGCTTCAAGAAGATTTCCAGCCGGTGCACACAGTGGCCCTCAGAGGCGGCCTGCTTCGACTCTCTTGTTCACCACCAGGATTGGGATGATTTCGATACCACGTCTTTTGCTGGTGGATCCTGCAAGGTGGATATTTCGAACCCACATGGTGACTCCCCGTATCCCTTCAAGGTTGTCTCCTTTGTCAAGGATGAGAAGATGCATGTTGGTGTTGTTGGAAGTGAAAGAGACTCGACCTTTGCGCGCTCGGTTCTTGATGAGCTGGCTGCCATTGTTGAGGAGCTTTCGAGGCCCCATGGGGGTCCTTTGCTGGGCAGTCAGCTCTTTTAAATGGCGAGTTGAGTGATTTACCTTCTAATACCTCAAAGGGAAGTTTGGGGAGGAAAGCAGTTTCCTCGCCATCCTATTTAGCTTTCAGTTGTACTTTATTTTGACATTACTATTCATATTGATACCTATTTACTCCACAGTCACATTTCAGATTTCTTTATCTACTTAGAAATCTTTTGCTGATAAGATAGCCCCGGCGGGGATGTTTTGATGAGCGTTTTGCAACTTTCGACCTTGGGATATCCGCATTCAAAGAGTGAAATCGGACTCAAGCTTCAAAAACGACCATGTGTATAGCTTTAAACAGTGTCAAAATGGTAATAAAATTTTGAATTAAAATATGGATATAAAACCAAAGACAAAAGTCTATAAACAATTTCTATCAAGTCGCCACAGTCTGGTGCATGACATTGGCGCGATAGCTATCGGACCTATCCAGCAACTCTTCATGGGAACCTGAATCGATACACTTGCCAGCTTCAATCAAGAATATTGTGTCCGCCTTTCTGATGGTATGCAGGCGATGCGCAATAGCGACGACAGTAATGCCACGAGCAGCTTTCCCAAGACCGTCCTGCAACAACTTCTCTGACTCGGCGTCCAGGGCACTAGTTGGCTCGTCGAGAATCAAGAGCTTGGGCTTACGAACGAGTGCCCGAGCAATCGACAGACGTTGCTTCTGACCTCCAGAGAACTGGCTGCCATTTGGACCGCACATAGTATCGTAGCCATCGGGCAATCCGGCAATCATATCGTGAATGTTGGCAAGCTTGCAGGCCTCTTCGATCTCCTCCTGGCTCGCTTCGTGGCCCGGCTTAGCCCCGAGGCCGATGTTGAACCTCACGCTTCCCTCAAAGAGCACACTCTCTTGGGGGACCAAGGCGATCGTGTCACGGAAGGCCACGTCGCGATGCTTTGTGACTTCGACACCGTCGATGATGATCGAGCCGCTATCCGGTATGTACAGGCGCTCGACAAGGGAGATGATTGTCGATTTACCAGCACCACTGGGGCCAACAAGGGCACAGAACTTGCCCGGCTTGATATCAAGGGTCAATCCGGTCAACACCTTAATATCAGGGCGAGCAGGGTATGAAAATTGGACATCACGGAACTGGACACTGGACGCAGGGTTGCCGGACAAAGCGGGTTGGGGCTCGCTGGTGGCCTCGACATCTTTCTCTGACGATGACTTCTTGAATGAGCGACTAGGGACATGCCCTTTCATTCCATCAGTTCCAATTTCAATCAGACCCAAGATTCTAGCCATTGCGTTTCTGGCACTGGAGAGCTCAGGGGCCAAGGCAAACATTTGACTCCACAGAAGCGCACTGACAAGAAGCGAGAACACCACAATCAGGAATTGAGTCTGTGTATAGCTGCCGTTGATAATCTGCTTGGCTCCCCACCAGTACGCCAGCGCGTTCACACAGTTACCCAGGAAGTATGTGAGAGCCTGCCAGAGACTTGCTTGCACAGTGACTTTCAGCGTCTCCTGGCGAGGGCCCTTCAAAGATCGCCGGTAGGTGCCGAGGGTCTCTTCTTCCAACGATAGCGATGCAATCGTTTTGATAGACTTGATCGCTTCGGTGCCAATGTCCACGGACTTGGTGTATGCGGTTTCGTGCTTTTCCTCGAACTTTCCGAGAACCATGAGCTCCATCAAACCAGCTCCAAGGAGAAGCGGAACTAGAGACAAACAAACCAAGGCAATCTTCCAAGCAATAATGTGTGTCAAGATAATCGCGGCGATGAGGTTGACGCTAATAGAGAAGAGCGAGCCAATGATAGATCCACTCAGCCCGGCAAGAGCATTACCATCACGGGTGATGTAAGAAAGAAGTAGAGCCGGAGTGCGGCTCTTCGACTGATGCCACTGAAGATCCTGCTCAAACAGGGCACGGAAGGACAGAACTCGAGCCGAGTACACGACCTTCTCAGATACCCAGCCAAATCCAGCCCAGCTGGCGACATTGGCAAAGAATTCGATGATTGCGAGAACAAAGAACATCAGACCGAAGAAATCACCACGGCTGCGAATGCTGGCCGCGCCCTTGCAGGGGTTCAGACTTCCAACGGTGTTTCCGAAAATCACGGCTTCTCCAGAGAATGCACCTCCGACGATAGCTGCACCGAGTAATGCGAGGAAAGTCATGACCAGGTGTGGACGCAGGGCTGGTGCGTATCCCTTTGCAAGTGCCCAAAGAGACTTCTTGGGGGTTTCGGGTTCTTCTTCGTCCTCGGGGGTCTCGGCAGACTCTGTAGCATGGTGTTCGGTTGTGGAGATCTGGGTTTCTTCGGCCTTTCCAAGGTCGCTGTCGTTAAGTAGACTGGCTTTCTCTATGTCGGTATCAGTCAGAGAGGCCTGGTCAAACTTGATGGTGCTGTCTTTGCTGGATGCGGTGTCGTTCTTTCCAGGCGCAGATCCAAGAGTTTGCAACTTGACCAGGTCGGCGTATGAGCCTCCTTTGGCCATCAATGTCGAATGATCTCCCTGTTCCAGGATGTCGCCCTTGTGCATGACAACGATGTTATCCGCGTTCGTGATGGTCGATAGGCGATGAGCAATGGTGATGACAGTACGTCCGCTTGTGATGTTGTTGATAGCCTTTTGAATACGCTGCTCACTTCGAGAATCCAGAGATGCAGTCGCCTCATCCAAAATGAGAACCATGGGGTCTTTCACGAGAGCTCGAGCAAGCGACACACGTTGTTTCTGCCCGCCACTGATTAGACGTCCACTCGAGCCAACGCTCGTACCGTATCCATGTTGCAGCTTAGCGATGAATCCGCTGGCATCTGCGAGTTTGGCAGCATGTTGAACCAGGTTGACAATTTCGAGCATAATCGGACCACGGGCTTCCGCCGCAGCCATAAGATCCTTGCCTTCTGTCAATTCTCTCACCAATTCCTCAAGTTCAGTACCGAGAAGAGTTTCCTTCAGATGTGCGTGGCTAGGCTTGCTCGAGTTGATCAACCCATGAGCGATGTTCTCCAGCAGTGAACGGTCAAGCAAAGAAGGCTCTTGCTGCACAAGACTGAGGAAGCCTCTGAAATCACGGACGTTGATATCACGGAGCTCGTGGCCATCAAAAGTAATTTGTCCATCTGTCGGATCGTACAGTCTCGTGACTAGGCTAGCAATGGTCGACTTGCCACTTCCAGAAAGACCAACAAGGGCAGTATGCTTCTTAGCGGGTAGGCTCAAATTGATCTTATCCAGGACGGTAATTTCCGGTCGAGAGGCATAAGCGAATGAAACATTATGGAACTCCAAGCCACCCTCTGCTTCTGTGAGGCGAAGACCAGATGTATCAGTGCCATCAATCAGGGACTCCCGGTCGAGATCCTCGCGCAATTTATCGTAGGAGGCTGTAGCTTGCATAAATAAATGGATAAACGGTGCGACTTGACTCAAGGTCAAAGTTGCTGTCGGTGTGTTAGTGGAAGTAAGCGATTTAAGGAGCTCAGTCAGACATACCTTCGATCAAAACAAAGATAACAGTGAACACGGCACCAACAGTGGTACCAGCTGTTTTATTTTGCACGGCATCGGCAACCTTCTGACTTCCCTGCCAGAATGCCAGACCGTTTGCTCCATAAGCGATGAAGTATAGGACACCAGACTGGATGCCAACCGCGGTGGCCTTCTTCAAGCCTTCATGTTCCGACAACTTGAGGGCACCAGAAAACTTATCCTCCAAGCGGGCATTTGCTCCAAAGGCTTGCACGACGACAATGTTGTTAAGACCTTCGGAAGCAATCGATGCAGCCGAAGCGGCATAGTCTGACATGAGTCCGGAATATTTCTGAATATAGTGGCTTCCGACAAATGACATGATGAAATAGGCCGGGATCAAGGAGAGCAGAATGGCCGCAAGCTCCCAGTCCTTGATGAAAGCCACGATATATGCAGTGACGAAGAAAGAAAAGCTGGACAAAACGATACCCGCCTTCTCAGATGTACCGGATCGAATTGTCTGGATGTCGCTGCTAAGTCGAGAAGCGACCTCACCAGGAGGTAGCTCGTCAAAGTGCGATGGTTCCTGGCGGAGAAGGTTTGACAAATACTTCTCGCGCAGTCTCTGCGAGAGTCGAGCGCCGTACATGGTCCAGCATGTCAAGTGGGCGTAGATCAAGACGAATTGAGCAATGGCGAGATAGAAGATGAGGAGAATCTCATGATCGATGCTTGACTGATAGCCAGCATCGGAGCTTGAGGACCTATCGTCATTGCATGTCACGGAGTTGAAATCGTCCAGAAGTTGACCGAAGATAATTCCAATAATGGGAAATGGGACTCCAGATGCGATTGAGCACGCGATACCACATAGTAGCGTGCAAATGTCGATTTTCGACGGATTGGCAGCCAAAAGCAAGCGGGGATAGCCCGCAAGCTTCTTGAAAATGGCCATGGTAACTGATGAGGATGTCAGAACCTTGTAGAGGTCACAGCCTAGCGTTGCGAAAGCCTGGTGTCGGTTTTGCCAGTCACGGACTAGCTTCTCAATGGCGCTGCGCTAGGACAGAGGCTGTCTTGCCTCGGATAATGCGTCCCTATATTGCCAGAGCTTCAGAAAGTCTGGTCAACGACTATGGGGGCCAAAAGGTTGAGACTGACAAAGTTAACATGTGTAGTCTGCAGGAAGAAAAATCCAAGATGCCCCTGGAAATGGCCAAGAACGGTGTAGGGATCTGCCGACATCGCTTTGAGCTGAAGTCTTGAAATTCCGAATCAGATAAAGAAGCCCCCACTCGCTTGAAGGAAAATTGAATCATTCAGCAGACCGAACTTATCTGATGTTCCCACTGCGGGACCCTAAATTACGCTATTCCGAACGTTTAGCGTATTGTACGGTAGTACGAAACATACGTATAGTCACAGTACACAGAACCGTAACCTCGACTAAAGCCAATCGGGCAATTTCCTCGAGGCATCGCAAGCAAGTACTCTTGGCTCCATATTAATTCGCTGAGATGCATAGGGTGCTGTCAACTGACGACGGAAAATGCCGCCGATGGGGTTGCAAGCGCGTCCTTTTGTGGATACCCAGAAGCCATGGCCTTTTTCTTTTTCCTTGGCCTCGTATTACCCTCGGAGCCCTGATAAAACTTTTTCTCTCCAGTGAGAACGGCATTGCCGGCTTTACTGTGGATAGACATGAGACAAAAATCTTCTGGGTGGATGGGAAACGGATCAGATAACCTTGGACAGAGACTCTTACCAGGCGACAATGATGTGTAAGTGGCCCCGCTCCCCATTCATTCGGAATCATTCCGTTTCCTAGTCTCCACCATCATTAGACTCCACAGGAGGCCCATACGCAGCAATTAATTCTTCTAGTGCCTCGTCGCCCGGGAAAGTCTCCGAGGACCCACTCTCCGTCTGAGTCCACTCGGAACCGAGCCGACAACCGTATAGGGAAAACAGAGTAACTATGTTCAACTTCGCCCCATGGACCACGTGCAACGGTCTTGGCCTTGAATGATGATTTCTGGTCATTCTGCTCCCGTTACACCCGAGGGCTTCATTTTGTTGAGTTAGCAAGGAAGGTATGGTACCATGTATTCATGATATATTTTGCATTCATGCGGCTACCCAAGTATATGATTTTAGTCGTGTTGTAGTACAAAGAGCGAAGTTATTCCGGAGCTTCAAAGCTTGGCGTTCCAAGCTGCGCGGTCTGCGGACTCTAGAGGCCGCTGTCGTCCGTCCCAGAAGATTGGACACAGCTGGAACCATTTCTCTCGGCTGCAGACTGAGTGAACCGAGCGCTTGTGCCCCAGGTCGACGTATTTTCCAATTGTGAGACCCTGAGAGTTTTCGTAGGAAAGGATAGTAGCGCCAGTGGCTTTGGGTTCGCCCACCACATTAATTGTCCGTGGATCATCCAGGAAGCAATAGTGTATACAACTGGAGTACCATGCGTTGACCCGGTGCGCTCCCCGGAATGACGGGTCCCCAACAAGCGAATGACGGCCGCGGTCGTAGTCATGGGCGTCGTAATGGGCCCCGTAGTGATCCTCCTAAAATTGGGGCGTCAGCATGAATTAATAGGAAACGGCGGAAAGCCTCAGTCATAATTGACCTTTGCCCAGTATAGCTCGTAGTAAGAGAAGCGGGTGTTATCGAAGCGCCCGAATAGGCAAAGGACATGGGGGTCAAGATGCAGTTTGCGGAGGTACTCCCGGTGCTGGCCCAGGGTGCCGGTCTCGTTCCATCCCTTGGCAACACGAGGGTCGTTCTGCCATGTGTGAAAAAGCTTCAGGTGCTCCTCGCTCTGCCAGTCTACCACCTCGAGGGAAAAGTGCTCGTTGATCTCGGGAATGTAACGACTGTAGGCGATTGATCCACCATGTGGCTTGGGCTGGCGAGTAGGATGCCGTGTATACACGCGCTCTTCGGGGAAGTTGTTTGTGATCTGATAGTTCTCTGGCATGATCGGGTACTGCGCCAAAGATTGCCGCAGAGGCCCATCTGTATCGTCTCCAACAACCCAGATGGGGCGAGGGCCTGTTGGGGAGGCCGCACCCTGCCAGAAGGTATTGCGAAGAATTAAGAGTTCCTCGGTTTCCCAAGTTGCCTTCAGCTCCGAATCCCAGGGCCTCGGGTGCTCAATGCCTAAGCCAGTAACCAGGAGCTCATGCCTGATGACATCCTTGTCTGCGCCGCTCAGGGTAAGTCTGAAATACTCATATGTCGGGTGAGCGAGGTAGATGGCGTGGACCACATTCCAGATCTGGCTCAGGGAAGGAGTGCTGTTAGCCCACTGGAAAACGGTCGACGGGCTTCGGCACGCTCGTGCCCAAGGAGTGTTATTTGATTCCGGCGGGCAAGTATCTTTGGCCGGCAAAGATAAGTCGAACCACGATAGCGAATCGGAGTGAAGCGATTGTGGCAAAGACCGTCCTTCTGAGGGCTCGTTCTCCAATGTCAAGACCAGCTTGGATGGAGTCGTCTCGGCAGCGGCCTGCACTCGGTAAGCAGTCAGAAATGGGTGCGGTAGCTTGATCGGAGGGTATTTCTGTGCAGGTGTAGAAGGCATGTGAAGTGTAGCAACGTGCTTGGTTTGAGGGAATGGGTAAAATGCAGCTTCCGCAGCTTCAAAGGTAGTTAATATAGGGAGCCACAGGAGGCCGGGGAAAGAAGGTTGCTAAATAAGTGGTGACAAGTTGTAAGGGAATGGAGCCTAATCTATCCAGCTTCCTGTCTCAGATTATGTGGCGATGACTACAACGACCAGCCTCGGTACCTACTGCCTCGACGGACTAACAGCGTGCTATCAACGCTATCTCGATCGGGTTTACGATCATTCCGGCCAAGAACATGGTAAGATTTTTCGACAAGCGAAGGAACTAAAAAAGCTGAGGTGGGTCAAGGTCCTATTCTATAAGCGGGGCCTTTAAGCCGAGGATGAAGAAATACGCCAGTCATACCGACATTACAGGGCGAGGCTGGAGAAACCCGAGAATACGGTACGTATGCCCGAAAAAATGAATCCTCAATTGGCCTACAGGATATAAGATACTACAATTATCTGCTTAATCACCAGTCCATACTGCGCCTTCCTTGCGTGGCTGTACGGCGATCCCACTATGTCTCTACGATCAAGATCCCTGAACTTCCAGCACTTTAATATCTCCTTCCCCCACGAGCGAGTTGTCCAGGTCACTTTGACCCGGACAGAAAAGCTCAATTCCATCACCAAAGCCACCAGCCGAGAGATTCAAGAGATATGGGAACTCTTCGATCAGGATGAAAGCCTATGGCTTGGAATCATTACTGGCACCGGCAGAGCTTTCTGCACTGGGGCTGATCTCCACGGTATGTCTCACCTCAAGCTCCATGTCTAGTTATAGTTCCGGTTTGTGAGCACCATAGCTGAAGAGTGTCTATACGAACAGAGTGGAATGAGATGAACAAATCCGGCATCGTCAACGACATGTCGGCACCGGGCCTCGCCGGACTACCACGCCGGAACGGCAAGAAGCCGATTATCGCAGCCGTCAATGGCATTTGCATGGGCGGCGGATTTGAGATGGTGGCGAATTGCGATCTTGTAATAGCATCCTCGTCCGCAATCTTCTCTCTTCCGGAAATCAAGCGCGGGATCGTGCCGGTGGCGGGATGCCTTCCACGGCTAACTCGGACGATTGGGCTCCAACGTATCACGGATCTTGTATTAACCGGAAGGAACGTGAGCGCCCAGACTCTGTATGAATGGGGACTCGTCTCTCGAGTGGTGGATTCGTCGGATGATGTTGCGCAAGCCGCTTTACAGGTTGCTCAAGAAATGTGCAAGAACAGCCCCGACGCTCTCATTGTCGGCCGACAAGGGATCCGACTTAGCTGGGAATCAGGCAGCGTGGAAGATGCCGTGTCGACTCTAGCGGATGAATGGTATCCTCGATTGGTCGCTGGTCGCAATTTCACCGAGGGTATCCAAGCGTTTGTGGAGAAGCGTGCACCGAGTTGGATCAATTCCAAGCTGTGAAGGGACGGATATGCACGGTTTCCCGGCGTAAAAGAAAATTTCCATCAAATCCAACCTGATATCTTGTCCACGCGTACCTGTGTACCTAATTAGTGCTTTTGTGGCGTAACCTGTGGACGAAGTTGTGTGGGGAGGTTTCATTATCAGATGACTTGGCGTGTCGCTGAGGTGGATTGGGTACCTGCCCTTTCTGGTTACCAGTCCGAGGAACTGAAATGCCCTAAGACCGCCGCACATGCTCAGTGGGTGACTGAACCCCTACTCTGTCATGTACACAGGTATTGACTCATTTGTCCTGGGTTCCATCAGTGCTATCCCGTGTTACTTTGCTAGCTCTCGAATCACCAACAGCCCCATTTGGAGTTCAGTGGGATGAAACTTTATCGGATGTGCGGCGTTCCAAGGTAGGTTGATGATGGATCTAGGATCTGATAATACAGGACCTCGACCGGCACGACGACAATTTAAGCCACGTGTGTATAACGATGTGCGGTAAAGTAAGAGGCGTATGTAACGTATTGAATACGGTCTGGTGTGTTTCCGAGTTTACCTCCGCATCACGGACCATCAGAGCGAGCCCTAAAAAGTCTGGGCATGTCGAGGCTACATCAGGGAAGTACGTAACTCTAGCCCTAGGGATTTTCAGAAAAGGTCATATGTCGTGATCATTCCGAACGGATCTCTCGGGGCTGAACGAGATCTGATAATCCTCAATTCTTATTTTTTATTTTTTTTTCATCTTTCTGTCGGCGCGCTATCCTTGCGGCTTTTGCGCGAGAGCCGAGAAAATTGCATTTCTTGTGGCGAACAAGCTCCAATCACGGCCAAGCGAAGCTTGAAATGGACGAATACGAAGCTTGATGTGGATGAAGCACCGATACACTATACCGTGTTAGGTATAGGGTACGCTCCATTCTAGCCAGATAAGGTCACACAGACCATCTGATTAGATCGAGCCATCGGCCTAGCCGGTTTTCTCCTAGGCATCCTTCGCCCCCAGTGGAACTCTGGTGGATTTGCCCACCATGGCCGACGCATCCTACAAGGGAAAAGATTTTCCTTTTGGTGAAAAGCAAATCAAAGATGAGTCCGAGCTAAACCCCCCGTTTTGTCATGTCTCAGCGGCGTATGCCTTTTTTCTCGATTTTTGGCCCAAAACACCCGATTTCGGTCCTTCCGTTCTATAAGGGAAAGTTTTCCCTTCCCTGATTATCTTTGCTTATTTGAGTTCAACTTTCAATCCTTCAACCTCATAGTCAACCACCATGGGGATTCGTCCTTTGATTCGAAGAGGCCGGGCGGTCTTCCGCCGTGTCAAGGTCAACCAGGACGAAGCTGTCAGCAGTTCGGTCGACAACGATATCGCCAGAACTACTGTTGAGCCGGAAAAGATACATGATGGAGAAAAGCAGATCGCTCCCGTCGACTCCGATGCGCCCGTTGCCAACAATGGTGCTGAGCTGCCCGGTGTGCCATATGATGAGCTTCAAACCGGAGTCAGGGATATAGAAGCCCTTGCGACGAACTGGTCAAAGGGAGCCCTGATCGCAGTATTCATCAAGTATGTTATTTTCTGGGTACCGAGCTATTCCATCAAGTTAGCTAACACAATACTCTGATAGCATCTGGTTCCTCTACTTCGTCTATGCTTTCGTCTCGTCGGTCAACAGCAGCTTGTCTAGCTATGTCGCGAGTTCTTTCCAGCAGCACTCACTGTCCAATCTCCCAACTCAACTAGCTGATGCTTTCTCGGCTGCCTGTTTCATTCCGATGGCCAAGGTTATGGACACTTGGGGCCGTCCCCAGGGATTTGCTCTAATGGTGTGCTGCGCTACTGTCGGTTTGGTTCTTATGGCATCTTGCGACAGCTTTGCCATTTACTGTGCTGGTAACGTCTTCTACAACATGGGTTTTACCGGCATGGAATATTGCGTCGATGTTATTACCGCCGATCTCTCCCAACTGAAGAACCGAGGATTGGCCTACGCCTTTACATCCTCACCGTTTATTATTACCGCATTTGCCGGGCCTAAGGTCGCGAACGAGTTCTACTATGACATTAGCTGGCGATGGGGTTATGGTTGCTGGGCAATTATTTTCCCGTTTGTGGCTGCTCCGTTGTTCTTCGTCCTGAAATATAACCTTGACCAGGCGAAGAAGCAGGGCCTTATTGTTAGAGAGCCAAGCGGACGGACTCTTATCCAAAGCATTGTGCATTGGACTCTCGAGTTTGATTGTAAGTCTTCCGGCGCCTTGAACTATAGAATAGAATTCCGTACGAAAGAGGAAATGCTAACTTTTATATCCAATAGTTATCGGTGTCTTCTTGTTTACTGCTGGGCTCATCTTGTTCGAGCTACCATTCGATATCGCAACTGAAGCTCCGAACGGCTGGGGTACGCAGTATATCATCGCAATGATTGTGGTCGGATTCTCAATGCTCTTCTTCTTTGCTCTTTACGAGCAATTTATCGCCCCGAAGCCTTTGCTAAGCATTGCCTTCCTTACAAACCGGACCGTTATTGGTGCCTGTCTTCTGGATGCGACTTACCAGCTTTCTAACTACTGCTGGAGTCTGTACTTTCAGAACTTCCTACAGGTAGTCAATGATTTGAGCATTGCTACCTCCGGATACGTTGTTAATACCTTCGACGTGGTCTCTGGTGTGCTTCTTCTGTTTGTTGGTTGGGCTATTCGTAAGACTGGCCGTTTTAGGTGGCTCCTATATATCTCCGTGCCTCTTTATATCTTTGCCCAGGGCTTGATGATCTACTTCCGCCGTCCCGACCAGAGTGTTGGCTACCAAGTCATGTGTCAAATTTTCATCTCTATGGGTGGCTCGGTCTTTATCATTGTCGAGCAGCTCTCTATCTTGGCCGCCGTGGACCATCAATATGTCGCTGCTGCGCTTGCTTTACTGAATGTTGTTGGCACCATCGGTGACTCGGCCGGTATCACCATCTCGACGGCGATCTGGACAAACACATTCTACCCGGCCCTGCAACGAAAGCTCCCGGAGTATGCCATGTCCAACATCGAGAACATATACGAAGATATCAACGAACAGCTCAAGTACCCCGTTGGAAGTGCTGCGAGACTGGCTATCCAGAGTGCTTACTCCTACGCTCAGGTGAGAATGCTTGCTGCTGGATTGGGTATCATGGGTCTGGGAATCATCTGGACTTTCGTGATCAAGGATATCAACCTCAAGAAGATCCAGCAGGTCCGCGGTGTGATCTTCTAAGATCCTACTGTAAGCATAGATATGTTGAGAATATTTCCGCACTCTTCGGTTGTATCTCTCTGGGTGTTTGTGTACCTCGTTTCGCTAGGTTCCTCACCATCTCCTAGATCGCCCCAATCAAGGCCATCGCCAATTATAAACCTCTGTTTCCCTCTTTGTGTTTGTCTGCTTTCTCTCCCTCTTGCCTTGCGGTGTAGATTTATTTCCGCTTTCGGGCTATCTACGAAAGGTTCGAAATAATAATATACCCTCAATTTTCTCCTGGCCCATGGACTAGGATCATGTCCCGTTCTTTACTACTAGCGTCTACTTTTACGTATGATCGGAAACCCCGTAGTATATGTCGAGTCGTAGTAATTAGCCGATCTCGGATGCATGCGGTGGTGCATCGGCCAAATCAAGCTTGGAATCTTGCAAGGCCCATGCGAGAGCTACGACGAGATTAGACACATAATAATTCGGCCTACTTCTCTTTGTTGTCATTGTTATTATCGTTTATTCGGAGTCAAATTCAACAAACCCACAATCTGATCAATATTTACTATGGTCTTCAACCTAGTCCGTGTTGCTACCCTCGTGGCTTCTATTAACGTAGTTACTCTGCCTGGGCTGACCTCCGATGTCGTCGATAATAGCGACCTGATTGAGAAGCGCTGCTGTGGAGATATGTTATTCTCCCTAATCTTTGATTACTCTCTATCTTGAAATGGCTGTCTCATAATTTATGCCTGATTTAAAATGTCAATTTAGCCGGTTCTACTTGCACCTCCGCTTCATAGTGCTATAGTAACACATATGCTGCCACCACAATCGTGAAGTTCTTTAAGCACTGCCTTTGGAGACCTTCTTTCTCGTTCTAGATCATATATATTCTACCTCCTCTACTATAAGCAGACAATATCTAAGAGAGAGTCAAGCTTGAGTCTAACTTACAATCCTTCGCGTAAACACTAGAGACGTTCCAAAGCTTTCTTACTCTTGGCTCTCGCTATTTACTTTTTGTCCTCCATCTTTTATACGCGTAAGCTCTCGATACCTATGGACAATACTTTGACCTTCTACTCCTAGGCTTCTTCAACCACTCATTTCCACATATAGTCATATCTTTCGCCTTCATATATCATCGACAAATTTAGGTACGTTCATTTGTCCCCATTTTCTCACTTTGGAGAACTTGCCAGGACATATTTCGGTTAGTATAGACCTCTGGCCCCGTAAGCGTCTTTCAGCATAGGATGGCGATTCATCCGGCTTTATTCCAGATCCAACAATTAGTGCCAGCGCCCTGGCTCACCTAACGGAGCAGTATCCTATCGCTGATTTTGGCAGGATCCGTACCCTTAGTCACGCGCAAACGGAAGAGTTTATAAGATGGCCTTTTCTAGCATAAGCACTATTGCCAGACATCGGCGTCTACCTAGCACTTAAGACCCTATCTGTATCAGAGCGTTCTAGCCGCTATCCCGTTGACTTCGACTAGGAAATATTCGAGTAAGTCATAAGCTATACAGAGAACCTATTATCGTATAGGCATACGGCTTGCTTTGGATTTGTTATGCGATAGGCTTCTTTGAAGCTATTCCTAGATTCTTCGTTATACGCGCTAGACTAGTAGCGATTCGCCTTCGGTCCGCCCTCGTTTTGCTTATGTTTCCTTCCCTACCGTATAAACATTACGTTAGCCTCTTCTATAAGAAAAGATATCCTATCTTTTTGCCCTAATTCTCTTTAAGAATTAGTCTCTATTCTTATTATAATATATTATCTCTACCTCTTTTTAAGAGTTACCTTTAGTATTTAGATAGTTATACCTTACCTAATCGATAAGCTTACTATCCTACTAACTAGTTCGTAATAATTCTAATTCTTCGTTTTCGATTACCTAAGGTTACGATATCTCTTTAAACCTAATCTATAGCTAAAAAGATTTAGTCTTAAAGCCGAAATACCGTTAAACTATAGCTAGCTATCGAGATCCTTTATAATATAAGTCTAATCCTTACTAATAAAGGCCTAGTCGATACCGACTAGTTAAATAAATATCTTAGGCTTACCTAGGAGATTATCTAAAAGCTTAAATAATAAGTTATTTTAAAGCAATATATCGTAAAACTTTATACTAAAGAAACTATACTTAATAGCTAAGCGAATTACTCCTACACATAAGGTTGAGACGGTGAATTGGACGCCAGAAACGGCTGCTTTTGACGCCGTTTTAGGCCGCTCGCTCACCGTGGGCGGTCTTGGCGTCACGTGTACTAAAGCCCACGGCAGGTTTGATTTACTGCCACCCGTTTCTCGGGTTGGCCGTGCCTGGTGCCTGGGCCCATCGTTCGAGCCCGTGTCCATTCGTGCTGGCGCCGCAGGGCCCCTTGTCCGTTCACTCGTCATCACCGTCCTGGCGGAGTGAGTGCGCCGAAAATGGCTCCTCTGTTGGAAAGCCGTCCTTCTCTGGGTTTCCATAAATATCGACTGCCATGGCCCCCGATCGATGTACTTTCTCTCTACAGCAGTCTTTTCCACGAGTCTTGGGACGGTCTTGTGAGGGCCCTGCCACTCAAGTGCGAGCGTTGTTCAGTCCCGTTCATACGTTCTTCCTACGATTCGTCTCCATTCTTTTGTTGATTCTCCAGCTCCAGGGCGTTCGGTCGCCATGCCTTCCCCTCCACTTCTAGCCCTGTCCGAAGATGAAAGCGACGCCAGCTCCGGCTTGCCCGTGATATTCTCGAACAACGCCTCCGACACTGACTTCTCCGCCACACCTAGCGACCCCGAATCTAGCAGCGAATCTGAGTTCGAGTCGGAAGAGGAGTCTCAGGATGAACTGGACCTTAACAACGAAGATGAACAACTCTCACCGGAGTACTTTCTCTAGGAGGCCGAGTCTCTGGATGTGTCTTAGCTCCGGCAGAAGCGCTATAGTCCAAAAACGCAAGAGAGATTGGATAAGACGTAGGGTCTATAGGAAGAGTGAGTCATAGCTCGAGTGTCTTGCTTGCGCTATCAAACTCACTAACTATAATAGGTTCTACAAAGGCGCAAAGCGCGATCCAGTCGAATGTCTATCCCGACTCTCTGATACCGAAACGACGGTGCGCTTCCTAAAGGCCTTTTTCTCGTGGCGCTATAGGCGGCGACGGGGGAAAAATGGCCGTCGCAACCCGGGACTAAAGCACAAATCCTCGCTTAACTCGTTATGGAAATGGTGGCATCTGATTTATAAGTCTGAGGTTGGACATGAACTTAGCAAAGACATTTAGGTGAAAATCCGCGATATAAGTTATCCGATTCGATATGGCAATGAATGAAATCTGACTGACTATCATAGGTGCTCGCGATAGTAGCAAAAGAAGAAAAGCTTTCCCTCCAACCTCGACCGAAAGCGACCATATATATCGAAGATATGGCCGAATTTGCGCGAGTAATCCTATCTACGACCGAGATAACGTTTCCCTATGGCTAGTACCGAATACAACTCCTCCTCTTTTGCCAGCTAGCGGCTATCACTAGTAGTCGTCCCAGGGCGCTCTTGGAACTACGCTTCCGGGACCTAAAGCTGACATTAATTCGGGATCCAAACGGAAGACACCCTCGATTGTTCATTTATTTAAGACCAGAGTTCACAAAAACCTTCCTCGGTGAAAAAGAGTCGTAAGACCCCCTGCCTTTCCTCCTTCACGCTGTCTCTTATGTACCTTTGCCTTTTAATGTTTGCTAGGAAGTCTTTTAGGTCAGCCTAAAGCTACTATGCTAACCATTTTTGAATAGGAACATATTCCCAATCCCGGAAATTATTTTCGACCCTACCTTAGCCCTTAGTCCTTATGTTTTTCTGCTAGGTATACTGTTTAGGATCCGTGCATTTAAGAATATGTCTAAGGATGGCCCTGTCTTAGACTGTCCTAAAAAACTATATAGTCTCCGGGTCTTAGATAGGCTAGGCCAGTAGGAACTGAAGTTGAAAGACGAAATTCTCGATGACTATATGTTTTGTCAAGCATTGCGGGAGCCCGATGGTTTTCGCATTGTATTAGACCAAAGGCTTACGGACGGCTAGCTACGCTACCGAATGAAACGAGGTAGTCTGATTACGGGGTTTATAGAAGTCGCGAGGCTATACTGCCTCCGATATGGCGTAGCGAAAGCGTTCAACGATAGTCGTAAGTAGCCCTTGAAATTTTGAATACTTCGGCTAACGTGTTTGATCAGCGGATATATCGAATGAATTGTAGAACGTAATGTTGTAGTATGCTAGCATTAACACATTTATTCGCTATTATAGCGTAGGTATTCACGTCGATGCCTAGGCAATTATACGGGGTATACCCGCTTAGAAGGAACTTATGCGATTTGCCTACTCAATGAGTCGGTCCATTGATCCCCGTAGACCCTAGCGGCTAGATGATTCGACCTATATTAACGATGTTCCTAGCGTTCGTACTCTAGAAGACAAGAAATAGGCGAGTAAGCGGATTCGAGAAGATAAGAAACGCACTTACGAACAAGCTTAAGATGTATTAGAGCGGAGATTCGCCGATGGTCTACCATAGAATAGTCCTCGCTTCCGAGCAGCCCGTAAGCAGTGGAAGGCCTAGAAGAAAATTGTGAAGAAGCTTCAAAAGAAATATGAACACGCCGAGGAGTAGTATAACCGCTCCGTGAAGCAATTACGCAACGAAAAAGGCCGACAACGACATTGCTTGATTCGTAAGAACCTAGAACGTTACAAGAATGAGTAGCCGGTAATCGATAGCGAACGGCAGCTATTAGGGAAGATGGTTGACGAAGAGGTTAAGGTTGCGCTAGAAAGTACCGGCTATATAACACTACAACATATAACGCTTATCGATATAGTCTTGACTATGCCCGGTGCAACTACTAAGAAAGAGTATAAGCGAAGAATTGCTACAATCAATGCGGTGATTGCCGTTTGTGATATAGAAGAGGGCGTACCTTCCCGGCCCTATACGACACAAAAACGCTCCGCCGATGCTATCGACACTTCGCCAGCTGATCCTATGCCTAAAAGGCAGAGGCCGGCTGCTTTAGGTGCAGAGGATAATGTCTTTTCTTAAGCCATCGCTTCGGTCTACGTCAAAGCTCCAGAAGAGAGACCGACGATTTGCTTTATCTGCCTTGGTAATCCAATGCTGCCGGAAAGTGAACGACTGCGGAAGTTCAAGAACGCAGGGTCTCTTAGCCGACACTTCGTGAACAAACATATCAAACCGTATTCAAACGATATGCAACACGAGTGCACGATTTGTGGAGAGCAACTAGAGTCTAAATCAGCACTACTGAACCATGCGCAAGGTGCACATGGAATTGTTTCTTGCTTACCTCTACCAGTTCTTGGCCTGCCTTTGCCGTGAATTCCAAGCTTTTGTTGATTTCATTATAGACTAGCTAGGTCTCGAAGGTTCTTGTGCTCGCAATGTATATCTATTCTCGAGGGAGATGATGGCCCCTTACTATCTTACGTTGGCCTACTTGCTCTGAATGCTCATGTATATTTCATCAAGCGGACGATTGTTCTTGATAGAATTGCTCTTCATTTTGACCGTAAACGCAAACAGAGAATCATTGCCAACACCGTTATTCTCATGACCTTACTCAATCGATAGGCACCGATATCCGCACCAGATCCTTTATATGGGTCAGGAAGTGACATGATCCTGTCAGTACTGTCAGTCAGGACCAATACGTTTCATGCACCCTTGGTACAAGTCTGCCCCAACGAGCCTGTCTTTAGTTCAGGTCACTTGCTTCCGAAATATGCCCACTGTAATTCCTAGACCTATGAATTACTATATCCGGTTAGTTTTGCCTTTTTAGGTTTAGCGCCCCAATACAACGTTCTGTAATCTCTCCTTCACATCGCCCCGACATAAAAGAGCCGACCTGCCCCCTCGTCCCCCTCTCACCATCATTACTCTCCCCTCAACTCCTCTATCTTGCACTCATCGCCGCCCCCTTCCCTGCACTCTGGCCCCCACCGACCGCTGCGCCTTGGCCTTTTAGCCCGACCCACTCCTTTCATTTAATCGGAGATGCCGCTCGATCCGACTCCCATCTCGTTCTCGCTCCTTGACCTGGAATGGCAGCCGCTAGATGAACAAGAGCGAGGCAAAGAACCATTCTACGTCCAGGACTTGACCGAATTGAATGAGACCATTCTCCAAACACAGGAAAAGCGGTTCAATTTCGGATACGAGCGTATCCAGATATGTCTCTTCAGCATGCTTGGCATCTTCACTGTGAACCGACTGAGTGCCCTACTTTCGTTGCAATTGAAGCATCTATAGTTCTCGATACAGAAGGATCCTTAGGGTGGCCCTCCTGTGCTTCTGGCCGAGGTTAGGTCCGAGCATACGAAGCGGTTCTTCGGATCTGAAGCCATGTAAGTATCTACTAACCCTTGATCCCGAAGGACTAGATGGTTGATTCTTCTTAGTAACACTTTCGTATTCCCTAAAATCATTGATGACCCGTCGCTTATCATTAGTCCCTACGTTTTCAACTTTAGTATACTCTTCTTGCTACAAGCTTTTGAATCCCCGGCCCTTTCCTCTATGAAAAAAACTCCGGAGTCTATTTGTTGAAGGCGGTCGCTAGCAGATATAACTCCCCTTGAAACCCGAGGTAGAGGAATATTATATCTTTTGCAAAACTGTAGTGGTTGACGGGTACCCGGTTCTTCTATGGGATCAACCTATGCTTAGTGGCACTATGTCTGCTCGACTAAGGAATCTCGGAGAGATTTACGGCTGGCTTTAGTCGATGTTTGCGTACCGTATACGCTATAGAGGTAGAAAGATGTTGAACAATAGTGATGCGGTTAGCGAAGCTTAGCAGAACCTGATCATGAAATACGTAGATTCTCGTACCTTCCTTAATCATTATCTTTCCCGATATATTGACACGGATATGCAAAATGTGATAAACGGCCGACAATCCAACAAATCCCTTATACGTATAATCACCCGTATAAGTAGGTAGATTGATACTAGACGGCCTCGATACCTAACCCCTAAATAACGAGCGTCGATCCGTGAACATCTAGAGTATGTCGAAGCGGTCCGGCGATTGGATAAGCAAGCTGAAATCTGCATCTATGATCCGAGTAAATAGATACAATTGCGACGTAACAAACTCGCACGCGAAAAGCTGAATACCTTTGGCCGGCTAGAGAGGGCATTAAGACAGAAAGTTCGAAAGGAGTTTAACCGTAAATAGGCGAATATAGACATTGAGCGATAGCTCTCCGGAGCGGCTATCGACAACGAGGAAGCGAAAAACGTATTGCGAATAGATAGTATACTGCTAGAGTAGATTGATCTTCTCGAAAAATTGTTGACCTAGCCGACATCCTATTCATTGGAGACAGAGTGGTAGAGACAAAATGCTGCTATCGCTGCCATCTCGCAATACTGTTGTTACCTTGAAGGCGGGCCACTACGAGGGCGACGTAAGCGGCCGGGTCTAAGCGATAAGCCCGACGAAGAGTATATAGCAATGAAAGAACGAACAACAAAAATAGCCTTCGTCTCTCCTGAAATATCGAAGGAGGAAATCCTTTTGGAGAAGGCGGGAAATTACATTCGGAAGGCCAAAAAACCTCGACGATGCTTTCAATGTTACGGCGATACCCTACTGCCTGTTCATCGTCGAACACAAAAATATAGCGAATACAAATCAACTTTGCGACACTTTCGAGACAAGCACCTAGAGGATCGGAGATGCCATATGTATAGCGAGGTCCTCCTACACGAAATGCATCTTCGCAGACACGCAGAAGATGTTCATCGTCTTGCTACCGAACGCAATTACCACGCAAAGGAAGAATCAGGATCGGACATTGATACGGATTGAGGCCTTCAATTGTTTAGCTAAGGCGACACGTCACGGTTAGTGGAAATTAATACGGATAATTATAGCAGAGTCGATTTTTGGGCGCCAGGAAATATCCTCCACTGTACAGACGCGCTCGAAAGCAGTTTCACCTTCAGATTCTCTTCAATTCTTTCTTGAACCTTATTCTGAAACACGCTAACGCTAGTCTATCTTTTGATTTAGCCTAATACAAAATCATGAATTGTTTTGTTACAATAAGTTACACGATTGGTGGGTCTCTAACTCATCAAAAAGAATAATACAATTGTTACTCCGTGACCCATTGTATCGGAACGTGGTCGTTACAGTACGGACTAGTACGGGCATAGCCAATTGAGTACTTGAGAGTGTATATTTTCTATACTATAGAAAATGCAGAATATATAGGCGATGAGCTTATATATGTCGTTGTGAGCCTTACGATCATCAGTCAGATGGGGGTGCTGAATATTCCTCGGGCGCATTAGTAAAATAGCGACCCTCTTTTGTCGACACATTGGTTCCTTAACTGCCCGATCACCTGATGGCGGGGTATCCTGGCAAGCTCCAAACCTAACTTGGGCTGACCAACCTCTCCAAAC
The DNA here is from genome assembly GCA_027569385.1 of Penicillium decumbens. Classification (NCBI taxonomy): domain Eukaryota; kingdom Fungi; phylum Ascomycota; class Eurotiomycetes; order Eurotiales; family Aspergillaceae; genus Penicillium; species Penicillium decumbens. The sequence continues at coordinate 64,351 of JAPDEZ010000036.1, forward strand.
GCCAACAGGCTATAATCATGGCATCAACCATATCATATGATGGTCCAAATTCTGGTTTCCAAGTGGGACAGAATTATGGTCACATCACTGCTCAGTTTCGTAAGTGCGGAGACATAACCTCGTAGATCGTTGCTCATTCATATGGATGCCTCAGTGCAATCGGAAACATCCTTGGACCAAGCATGCATGCGGGATCTGCGGACGACCAATCCTTACGATGATAAAGAGCGCATCAAGAACACCAACGGAGGGCTCCTCAAAGATTCATACTGCTGGATTCTAGACAACGAAGAATTTACACAATGGCAAGAAAACCAAAGCAACCATCTCCTGTGGATCAGCGGTGATCCCGGCAAAGGCAAGACAATGCTCCTGTGCGGTATCATTGAGGAGTTGACACGATCGAATGGGAACACTGCGAATATATCGTTCTTTTTTTGCCAAGCTACCGACGCGCGTATCAATAATGCCACAGCCGTTCTCCGTGGTTTGATATATTTACTTGTCACGAGAAACCCACCTCTTATCATTCATGTACGGAGTCAGTACGACCAAGCAGGGAAGGCCCTCTTTGAGGACATAAATGCATGGAACGCACTCTCGACAATCTTTACGGATATTCTGAAAGACCCGTCGTTGAAGAGTGCTTATTTGATAATTGATGCATTAGACGAGTGCACAAATGGTCTTCGTTTCCTTCTGGACTTAATCGTCCAGGAGTCATCAGCTCATCCACAGATAAAGTGGATCGTCTCTAGCCGCAACTGGCCTGAAATCAAAGAGCGTCTTGATATTGCGACTCAGCTCGCTCCGATCTCATTAGAGCTAAACGAGGCATCTGTATCCGAGGCTGTGACTAAATTCATTCAACATAAGATCTACTCTTTGGCGAAGGTCAAAAGATATAAAGATGACATTCGTGATACTATCTGCCGTCACTTGTCGTTAAACTCGCAAGGCACTTTCCTTTGGGTAGCCTTAGTCTGTGAAAACCTTGATAGAACAGCGCCGAGGCACGCTATCAAGAAGCTAAGAACTTTCCCTCCTGGACTGAATGCTCTATACTGTCGAATGATGGATCAGGTTCGCAATTCGGATGATGCCGAACTCTGCAAACAAATACTGGCTATCATGTCAACAATATATCGGCCTATCACGCTTAGCGAGCTAACCTCACTTATTGAAGTACCGGATGACGATTACGATGTTCATGAATCCCTCTCGGAGATTATTGCAGTTTGTGGCTCGTTCCTGACGTTACGAGAAGAGACTATTGAATTTGTCCATCAGTCCGCAAAGGACTTTCTACTCCAGGAAGCACAAAATGAGATACTTCCTGGAGGTATAGGATCTGGCCACCATACGATTTTCGCCCGTTCTCTCGAAGTCATGTTCAGAACACTTCGACGTGATATCATTAACATCAAGTTTCCTGGATTCTCGATTAATGATGTCCAACAACGCAGCCCAAATCCCCTAGAAGCCTTGCAATATGCCTGTGTCTACTGGGTGGACCATCTTCAAGGCAGCGAGCGCAATGAATCCTACAAGCTGAGCCTTAATGAGAGCGGTCGCGTAGATATGTTTCTGCAGCAGAAATACCTTTACTGGCTCGAGGTCCTTAGCATTTTCGGAAGCGTTTCATATGGTATCCAAGCTATGCAAAGGCTTGAGATTCTGATTCAGGTATGGAGTTATTTATAGGCAGAGATGATATTCTTCTAATGACAACCACATTTCAATAGGAGAAAAGCGAGTCACAAGCTCTATTACATCGGGCTCGAGACGCCTCCAGATTCATTCGATACCACGGAACAGCAATTGAGAGCAGCCCTCTACAAGTATACTGTTCGCCTCTCATCTTCAGCCCAACAGAAAGCCTCACGAGAATATTTTTCCTGAATGAGAGACCAGATTGGGCTTTGAATGAGCCAGTTGTGGAGAAGGAATGGGGTGAATGTCTCCAAATCCTCGAGGGGCATAGACAGCAGGTAAATTCCATCGCATGGTCACTAGATGGAAGCCGACTGGCATCAGGGTCTTGTGACAAGACAGTCCGGATCTGGGACCCGGCCACCAGCCAGTGCGTGTCAGCCCTCAAGGGGCATAGTGATCGCGTCAGGTTAATTACCTGGTCACAAGATGGAAGCCAGCTCGCATCAGGGTCGGATGATAAGACAGTCCGAGTCTGGGATCCGGCTACAGGCCATGGCGTGTCAATCCTTGAGGGGCATGGCGGTTGGGTTAGGTCGATTGCCTGGTCGCAAGATGGAAGCTATCTAGCATCAGTATCGGATGATAGCACTATCAGGGTCTGGGCTCCGGCCACCGGCCAGTGTGTGTCAATCCTTAAGGGGCATAGTGATCGCGTCAGGTTAATTGCCTGGTCACAAGATGGAAGCCAACTCGCATCAGGGTCAGATGATAAGACAGTCCGGATCTGGAATCCGGCCACTGGCCAGTGCACATTAACCCTCGAGGGGCATAGTGGTCTGGTAATATCGATTGCCTGGTCGCAAAATGGAGGCCGTCTAGCATCGGCGTCGGGTGATAGCACTATTAGGATCTGGGATCCGGCCACCGGCCGATGCGAGTCAACCCTCGAGGGGCATAGTGAGTTGGTTATGTCGATTACCTGGTCGCAAGATGGAAGCCGACTCGCGACAGCGTCAGAAGATGAGACAATTAAAGTCTGGGATGCGGTCGCCGGTAAGTGTATATCAACCATCGAACAGCCTAGAACCTGGGTCAACTCAATTGCCTGGTCACAAGATGGAAGTCGAATCGCATCAGGGTCCTCTGATAACACCGTCAGGATCTGGGATCCGGCCACCGGTCAGTGCGCGTCAATTCTTAAAGGGCATGGTGGTCCGGTAATGTCGATAGCCTGGTCGCGCGATGGCAGTCGACTCGCATCAGCGTCCTCTGATAAGACAGTTCGGATCTGGGATCCAGCTGCCTTCAATTGCGCACCAACCCTCGAGGGGCATAGTGATCGCATTAGGTTAATTGCCTGGTCACAAGACGGAAGCCAGCTCGCATCAGGGTCGGATGATAAGACAGTCAGAATCTAGGATCCGGCCACAGGCCAATGCGTGTCAACTCTCAAGGGACACAGCTGTCCGGTCATGTCGATTGCTTGGTCGCACGACGGAGGACAGCTCGCATTAGGATTCCATGATGGAATAATTAGGATCTGGAATTCTGCTACTGGCCAGTATATAACCCTTAAGGGGCATAGTAACTTGGTTAACTCGGTTGCCTGGTCGCAAGATGGAAGCCGGCTTGCATCAGCGTCCTGGGATAGGACAGTCAGGATCTGGGATCCGGCCACTGGCCAGAGCGTGTTAACACTCAAGGGGCATGGTGGTTTGGTCGAGTCGGTTGCCTGGTCGCAAGATGGAAGCCGACTCGCATCAGGGTCTTCTGATACCCTTATCAGGATCCGGAATCCGGTTACCGGCCAGTACATGGCAACTCTGAAGGGGCATAATGGTCCGGTAATGTCGATTGCTTGGTCGCAAGATGGAAGCCGACTCGCATCGTGGTCTTCTGATTCTGTTGTAAGGATCTGGAAGCCGTTCACCTGCGAGTGCGAATCAGCGTTTCCCATTTACTCCTCCTTCATTCAATTTGATAAAATCCAACTCGATCATCTGCACACGGGAATCGGTACACTAGATTTGGGATCCACTCATCTTGCCTCATCCGCTCCTCAGTATTCGACCTCCTTGCCAGAACAATACGGCTTTGGCTTGAACGATGACTATTCTTGGATAACCTATCACGGTGTCAATCTTCTGTGGTTACCTGCCGAGTATCGACCAGCCTCTCCCTTTTTATTTGCCATTTGTGAAACAACTGTGGCAATCGGCTGTTCATCAGGTCGTGTCACATTCATCACACTATCACAACAAAATCCCGTCTCTCGATTTTGACCTGCCTTCATATTATCTTAGGCCTACTCTTCTCTTCTAACCATGTTCAAGGTGTGCATGAAACCTTGACTCTACGAGCTTTGTCCTGCCCTTGCCCTGAATACAAGCTCATTTTGCTTTTTAATTACTTTCAGCTAGGCTTTCAATATGATGCCTTTTCTCAAGCCATCGCTTCGGTCTGCGATTGGTAACAAGGAGCCAATAGAGGTAGATTCATCGCCAATATGACAATATTAAGCTGAGGTTGGAGTTTAGTCTGGCGATGTAATATGGAACGCCGTTTCTGAGACCACAGATCGAAGGCTTTCCACGAGAATATCGTCTTTCACGTGGGCTATTCCCAATTCCACTGACTTTGTATCGGTGGCATTTGTACGATGGACGTATACTTGACGATTTGCCGTGCGGTTGAGCTGTCGAAAATGTTCAGTAAAGAATATTGTAACAGCTTCTACGTCAGTATCGAGACTAGTATAGTTGGTAAAGGGTTCGGAAACCGGCGAAGCAGCCAATTTTTTGGCCAGTTTGTCGTATTTATTCAGAAACAAAATGATCGGTTTATTTCTGAAACTTTCGCCATTCACCAACGAGTCAAAAAGCGCCATCGCTTCACGGAAATAGTTCTGGTCACGTCAGAAATACTCTTTCAGCGCCTGACAGTGAAACGCACGATCTCTGAAGGTTGAGTATGATACTGATCATAATCGGATAGCGCCACCAGAAAGAGCATGTAAGGCGAACGCTCAAAGCAATACATTAACCTTGGCTGCCATATTTCGCTCAAATCTATCATTTGAAGATCAAGGGATCCAGGAATCGGGGTAGTTGCTCTTGGTGTTCTATATCTTGCACGAAGGACGTCCTGGTTACTAGGAACCCAGCGCAACTCACACATGACGTCGAGATATTGGCGAAAACTGCGTCTGTTGGTAATTATCGCTTTTATCGAAATCATATATGGGCCGAGCAACACTACCAGAGCAACGTGTGGTGACAAGGAAGATGGGTCCTCTCAAACAGTATTTCGCGAAAGCTGCCATCTTTCCAATCCAAAAGGCACGTCTTTGAACAATGACGGTCGTCTGTTTGGCAGATCAGGTCAACTGCGGTCTGAAGTGACGCCAGAATTAGTATGTATGTGTGTAAGCATTGATTAGCACTCACTTTCGCTCTCTCACTTTTGAATTCAACTCTATGGATTTTCATAATTTTGAGATCAGCTGTGAGTAATAAAGAGCAAAACAGGTCAAACCGTGTGTCTTAGGCTGACTCGGTGAGTCGGCTCTGCCTGTTACGGAAAATAAACCGATGTTCCGTGAAAGAAATCTTGCTCGGATTGGACAGGGGATATGATGCAAATATAAGTTAAATCATAGCACGTGTTATTCTGGCTTCGCACCTTATTTTTTAATCCGCTCAAGGGAAACCTATCTAAATGCTTTCTTAGCTTCTGTTTGAGAACATCGCGTAATTACCAGTGATGTTCGTCCATATGCTGATCTACGCTTGCTGTGGTTGAAGTTTGGATTCCTATCATGCCTCGGACCTCGTCAGCTGTTGGTCTCGCAGGCAGCTGATGATAGGTCAGAAAATGCTTGACAGCGGTTTCCAACTTGCTGCCCAAGCTGATGATGTCGGGTCTAGTTGCCGAAACATGGGATACCAAAGCTTTCATCTGTGTCTCGGTAAATTTTGCGGTCTCTCTGCGCAGTTTAAGACAGATCAACATGAGCCAATTGGTGTTGTAAGACAGGGTCACTCACATCTCCCTTCCACCTGCTAAGTCAATAAAAAGCATGATACTTATATCCGATAGAATCCTCCACTTTCTACCAACCTGCTTGTATCGAAAGATGGCATCGCGAACAAGCGACTTTCTAGGGGCCGGATGCTGTCGATCGCTAGTGTTTCTAATAGATGCCTCAATGCAGTTGAGAACATGCGTGGTGAACTTTCTTGTTCCGAAATTTAGCTGTTTATTCGTTTCCTCATCGTAAATGGCGTCGTAAAGTATGCTGACTTGAACTTTGGCAAGTCGGATCCTTATATAATTTTCTGCATTAGGTAGGCCCGATGCTTTAATATATTTGAATACTTCGGCTATTTTTTGCCGCGCGGGTAGATTTGCCAGGATCCCAAGCTCCGAAGGGTTCCAGAGCCCTTCAGCTTGTAAGTGCTTAATATGAGCTTCCAAATGATTTAAGCTTGGAGGAAACAGGCGGTCGCCTAATTCCATGGCTTGATTAAGTTTGATGATACTTAAGTCAGGATAGAGTTGTACCATATTTTGAACGTGATCAGGCCTAGCTTCGGGAGCTTGAGAAGGCTGGAAGGCTTCGAGAGAAGGAAAACCTCTGTATAGGTCGTCCTCGCAGGAAGCATCTTCCGAGGCTAAACAAGGAGGCTGCTCTGCCACTTTTGAGCTAGAGACTGTTAGTCCTTGCACCGATGGCCCTATGTCAGACACATTCATTCTGGCGGCCGCCAAATAAGGCGAAGAATCCGCTATGGGGCTTAAATGTTCCGGTTTGGAACCATGAATGGCCTGAGCCCCGTCTGAAAACGTGGCTACCGGCCCAACCGATGCGTGAAAACTTTCGGATTTCGTAGACGAAACATAAAAGCCGGGGTCCAAGTCATCATCTTCTATACTAGGGCTAGGGGGCGACTTAGGGGTCGGGTAGGACAACGTTTCGGATTGTAAGCTTGTTGTTGCGATCTCGCAGTTCGAAGGTAAGGTCCGTGGATCAATTTTCGGAGTGAGATGCATCGAGTTCGTGGCTACTTGAGAATCTAGACGTATACTTATGTTAGTGAGCGGAGCATGTTTCGTGGACCGGATTGGAGTGAAGAAATGAAGTGTAAGAGAGACCGTCTTGTTCTCCATTTACTGCGACCAAGGGCCCAGAAGCAGATTGGTCTAGCATACCAAGTGAAGGCTGCATTGAAATGAGCGACGAAATATCCGCTTAGGCGACCACATTCTGCCTTTCTACCTCTGGAAGTGACTGGAGGGCGAGAAGATAATACCGAAGCGAATAGGGAAACTGACAATCAGCAGCAATATTCGTGACAACTTTTCCTGGGCACTCACTTCTCCAGATCTCGCGAAGTGCTGAAAATTCGATTGCTCATTTGAAGAGGGGTCCTTCATTGGTAAGTCAAGAGCGAATAACGTGGCCTTGGTTCTCCACGTACCCGATACTGCATGTTGAGACCCAAATTATGCTGTGTTTTAATCAAAGACGGTAAAGGAACACGAGTCCGAGCAGGAGGAGTTCGTGAAGAGATATATTCATTAAAATGAAGGGACACCCGAATGCACAGCACCAGGGCTAAAGGAAAATTGTAAAGAACGAGCCGAGGGGGGGGGGGGGGGGGGTAGAAGAGGGTGAAAGAAGCGAAAGGAAGGAAAGTTGGCTGGAGGGAGGGACAAGAGCTATTTTAAGGGCAAGTGGAGGGGTGGAACGTTCTAGCTTCTAAGGAGACCTAACGCCCTATTGGCTGTGGTCGAGTTGGCGGTTTTGAATAGCGAATTTAGGACTTCCATTGGGGTTTTTCCACGCACCATATGTGACAAGCCCCTTTACCACACACCTTTAGCTAGTACTTGACTATATTTTATGACATTTCAGTGGATTCTATCAGCAATTTTGACTGAGCCATTCTCATACGGGCAGTCCGATCTTAAGGAGAGAACCCCAGAAAATAGCGCCCCAGCGCCACGTCATAGTGGAAGCATTCCTGGACCCTTCTGGGACCCACCAGACCCACAGTCCATTTTTAGCCTCAGCCATCTTATACCATATCGCATCGTCGAGATGCAGATGCAGATGCAGATGCAGACGTAACCCTCGATTCGGGCCAAATTTCCTCCTTTGCTGTGCTTCATTTGTCTATCCCCCTTCTCAGGTCGAGCCGCCTGTTGCACAAGCATCGGATCCGACTATACGGAGGAAAAAAGCCCTCGGATAAAGGATTTGTGGAGTGTGAGCAGGTGGAGTATGCACAGACCAGAGAGTATGCGCAGACCCGGAAGTAGGAGCAGACTAGAGAGTATGCGCAGACCCGGAAGTATGAGCAGACCGTGGAGTATGCGCAGACCAGAGAGTATGCACAGATCCGGAAGTATGAGCAGACCGTGGAGTGTGAGCAGACCGTGGAGTATGCACAGACCAGAGAGTATGCACAGATCCGGAAGTATGAGCAGACCGTGGAGTGTGAGCAGACCGTGGAGTATGCACAGACCAGAGAGTATGCACAGACCAGAGAGTATGCACAGACCAGAGAGTATGCACAGACCCGGAGGTATAAGCAGACCGTGGAGTGTGAGCAGACCGTCGAGTCTAGGTGGACCAGCACAATAATGCTTGGACTAAAACGGAACAGTGGGGCGCGCCCAGGCCGTGCAAGCGCTCGCAAGATACGTAGCTGAGAGCAACCGCTATGTAGACACAAACTACGAATTCTAGCTGTTGCTGGCTTGCTTAAGTCTTCATGCCATTTATGCTTTATGTCACAAGAAGTACATCAACGTATCTGTTGTCCCCACTAAGGCTCGTTTCTGTTTATAAATTCTTCTCAGTTCTCTGTGTTGGTGTCGGATGATAAGCACCCTATCAAAGTAAGTATATGTACTGATGTGATCGAAGCTTCTCGACGCATACCAGATGAGGACCAATGAAGGACCAAAATCCTGATGTATCCGCGGAGAAAATGAATACTTTCTCTGACTCTCGAATTCGAATGCCCAGGCAAACATCTGCCCCGTATTTATTGCTGTACTCGTGCGACTTTTTTTCTAGGGACATCTTGCGTCGATCTCTTTTCTGTCGCAACGACTTCTTGGTCACGCTGAAAGTTTTCGACGGGCCGCTGGAGTTTCTGGTCATCATGACCGAGTGGTATGGAGAATTATAGGCAAACAGTAGGCCGGTGTCAAGGCAGGGTATTTGTATTATGAACGATAGGTGTGTCTTCCCAGGGCAAAATCAGAAAAATGCAAAAAGCGCTTTCAAAATGCCACTTTAGCCCGGGGCCACGATTCTCGGGGCCACCATGGTTTTTAATATCTATGTGTGGGCTGTGCTTCCTGTTCATGCTCTGCTGTTAGACTAGAAGCATTGAATTTTAAGTTGTTCCTCTGGAGAGAATAGTAGTTGAAGGTGAGCCGAGGTGAGAACGAGTTTGACCGACCTGCCTCGAGGATCTCACTCTTCCACCTCGCCCTGGCGGTGAACCATGTCAGCCAATCAGTTCCTAACATTGAATCAAGCTCAACTTTTCATCTCACGGACTCCTCCTTAGGCTTAGCGAACTGTTTCAAGTGTAGTTGTTTCTTTCAATGCAGATGACTGACCCAGTCAACGGAGGAAACATGGCGACATCTTGGCAAGGATGCACCCGCCAAGTCGGCCTCGCTTAAGCTATTTCATTTTCAACGGCTACTCTCCCTGCCGACAGCAAAAGGTGTGGCGAATTATGAGGTATAATTTCCGCGAAAAAGCAACACTGACTTTTTCGTGCAACGCTGTTTCAATTTACCCTAGTGCTGGTTTGGCCTAGTGTAGATCACTATGGCAAACCTCTTTAAGGCACTCTATTGCTGAGGGTGAGGAGCGGAACGACCACTTCCCCACCCGTGTGGGTCTGGTGGCGTTTTGGGCGCATGGCTTCTCTCGAATTATACGTCATCGCACAGTTAGGTCTTTTGGCCGCACCGAAAACCGTGTCGCAGACCGAAAACCATGTCGCAGATCGAAAACCGTGTCGCAGAATGTAGTAACACCTAAATCACCTCTTGCGACCTTGTCATGAGGCCCGCACGATGGGCCAGATTTAGGGTTGGGATTGTTCTGGCGAAGTTGCGGGTGGAATTGTGAGAATCACCCCAATTATCTGGGAGTCGACAGCTTATGAACAGGTTCCAAAGAGGTTATACGATAGACTCCCGCAGGACTATAGTAGCTACGGACCGCAGTTCAATTTCAACGACATTCTTCTCGGTGCCCCAGTAAGGAGACTGTAATGATATTTTGGAAGAATCTCAAACACTGTTTAAACACATGAACAGCTTTATCAGGACTGAAATAAGCCCATGACAGTAGTCCTGAGATGTGATGTGTTCCATGAACGAGCCCAGCCGAGGAAACGTTATTTGGCCAAGAAATGAATTCTCAAGAACAAAAGATTCTTGAGAATTCGCTCTGATGACTCAGATTATTCTTGAGAATAGATTCCTGATGCTACATCACTCCTAAGATATCTCTCGCAAGCAACCTGCATTCCTAGGTCAAATAATATCATGAGAGCCATTTCCCATGCTCTATTTGTTCCCAAGAAATAAATCATTGGTCTCCAACCTTCCTAGGAGTATTAGAGACTTTCGCTTCGAAGGCGAAGTCATTTTGAAGGCTTTGGCTTAGACTCCCCCTGGACTCCCGCAGGACTATGGACTCCCGCAGGATTATGAGCTCCCGCAAGGCTGGGTGTGTACGTTCTCCACAATCATCGTCGTGACCGTATCTGCATTAAGTAATAGATTTATCTCATATATTGATTGCGCCACCAAGCAATTGTACGCCTCAAGATTGAAGAATAAACACGGGTGTCTTGGTGTGGAGTTTGTCACATGAACAAGCCCAGACCGCCCGGATGTCACGTGCAGAACAACACCAGGAAGTGGCAGGAAGCATTCCCACAATAACCACACGATAATAACTGGGGTCCATCGGTGGAAGGACCAATGAGAAAACCCAGTAGTGACCCAGTGCCAGTGGCCGAGAGAGGCACTGTCCTACGACAAGATGCGCCCTGTGGACCATACCGCCCCACGACGGGATGGTCCCCATGGCGAACCATATCCTACGATACGGAGAATCTGGGGAACGGGACCTTCGCAGGACCAACCACGATTTCCAGGCGATCAAACTCGTGGCATTTCCTAGGACAGGTACAGTCGCAGAAGTAATGAAGTCGCGCGGCGGGCGCGGAATCATGGTTCATCCCAGGAAGAAGGTGACCGGGCGATAGTCTACATCTTGGATATGTTCACAAATGCGAGGATCGTGGCATATCCTAGGAACTGAAAGTTCGGGAGCCCATGTATATCGTGGGGCATATCAGTTATACGGAAACCGTGGCATCCCGTAAAATGTACCTTTGTTTTGCGCCTTTCGCCCCAGTGAAACGCTAACAATCAATCGAGCCGCCCACCGAGCGCCTGGAAGCAGCCACGCCGGGGAAAGTTCCCACAGACTTAATCTGCTGTCGGGGAGATAGGCACTCGGGGGAAAGCTTCCGTAGGGGTCAATTTTCCCTAGGCTGGGTTGAGACCTAAGGGTGAATTCCCCTAGGGCACGGTGACCCCTGCGGCAGCCAATCCTCAGGTGTAACGCTGTCGCAGGGGCCACCGTGCCCTGGGGGAATTCACCCTCAGGTCTCAAACCACCGTAGGGCAAGTTGGTCCCTATGGAATCTCTCCCCCCAGTGCCTATCCCCCCGACGGCCGACTGACCCCTGTGGGAATCCTCACTTATGGGAACTCTAACCTGTGGGAAAATCGTATGCAGGGGAAAGACGTTACACAATGATGGATCTCCTGAGCGATCGCGCAAAAGTAATAGTGACATCCTCCTGCGGCACTTTTTTGCTGAGGACGAGGAGCGCAACGATCACGACCCGTGTGGGTCTGATTCGCACAATGATGCGAGGGAGATCTTGACACCTCGACGACAATTCCAGCGAGTTCCCGGAAAATGAGTATTTCCGGAAGTTCAATCGCCCACACCTTTCCTGGCGACGCACTAGAGAGCAACTCCGGATCACCCAGTTTCAGCTCGCCCTTAAAGCCAATCACAATTCCGGATGACCCCCTCAACTTTTAATTTTAGAACCACTGAGGTTTTAAAACCCGCCATCTTAGTTTTAAAACCTCCCACGTAGTATTCAAACCCCAAGGGGCAATTTTAAAACCATCAAGATCGCAAAACCTCCATTTTGATTTTTAACACTTCACCTCATGTTTCTAAAACCTCTGAAGTTTTTATTGCTAGTTCGGAATTGCGATCGACTTTGTCAGCGCGCGGAATCGCTTGTTGGCAACCCTTGGAGGACGGTCAGCTACATAACGCCATCTAAAACCTATCCGCTGCGTTGGCTGATTGCTGATAAGAGGGGTTTACTGTACGTGTTGGCCTAGAAGACTGCATAATGAGCAGTAGAAATCGGAAACCGATTACATACAGTAGCTTTTGGTTGGAGGGGTTCCATTTTACATTCTCGTTCCTCCTTCGCTCTGGCCTTTCAATGCACATGAACCGAAGGAGCTGGAAGGATCGAGGTTCGCAGTTCCAAAACTGCCAAATGTCTGTGTCCAATCAGCCTTCCGGAGAGCTGCTAGTTCCCCGCTATCCTGTTTGAAGTTCGAGGTCCAGAACAACTCCATCCGAAAGCTGGCCACTTGGGGTTCAAGAAGACTTTCAAGTTCGTGGTGTAGAACCACATAGAAGCTGCAATATAGCATCTGGGACGATATAAGACTTGCTATATAGTATGTCGAATAATATAGAAGCCGCGGTACAGCAATTGGGACTATATAGGATCGGAATGTGCATAGGTGAAAATTGGGCGTGTTCCAAACCCCTGCCCATCAGCCAGATCTGATTGGCTAGCTCATTTCACCGAGTGGGAGAGCTTCTGTCAATCTTGAACCAGACCGAACAGACTACCTTTCTCTTCGGAAGAGGATCGCATTCTGGTAAAGCTCAGTAAGGAAAGAAGCATTGACCGATCAAGGATTTCAGTCAGAGATCCCTTGTGAGAAGTAAAGGTTCCATACAAGTGCAGTGGAGCACAAAGCTTAGGAAACAACTGCCCTCTTGAGCTGGGAATGCATATCTGTTCATTTGCTGATACACAACCATTCTTCTCCTGTATGTACTTACCAAATATTTCGCTTATAGTTTATCAGCAAGATCTCACCAACTTGCGCAGATGTCTTCCTGGAGTCTTCACTCTTCAAATTAAGAGCGTTTAGTTCTCATCCATTCGTGCCCTAGTCTGGGCTCTTTCCTGGCTATTTCGGGTCTTGTTGACAGTAGCACCCTGTCGAGCAGCAGCTTCACCATCTCCTGGTGTCCGTTCTCCACGGCATTTTGTAGGGGTGTCCGGCCGCTGGAGCCGCTCTCAATATTAGGGTCGGCGCCCTTGTCGAGCAGCAGCTTCACCACCTCCTGATGCCCGTTCTCCACGGCATTTTGTAGGGGTGTCCGGCCGCTGGAGCCGCTCTCAATATTAGGGTCGGCGCCCTTGTCGAGCAGCAGCTTCACCACCTCCTGATGCCCGTTCTCCACAGCATAGTGTAGCGGTGTCCGGCTGTAGCCGTCTGTAATGTTCGGATTGGCGTCCTTATGTTGTTCATCGAGTAGGATTCCCGTCAATTGCGTGAGTCCAAAGTGCGCAGTAACATGCAATTTTGTCATTTGAGTTTCACTATAGTACCAGTCGTACATTTTGGAATCACACATGGCCTGAGTGGAGGCAGAAAACTTAGCCTTATTCTTAAGAAAATCCAAAATCATCTCATCCCCTTCAATCGACGACATGCGGGCGTGGTGTCCCCAATTTTGTGCAGCATAGCTGTATAGTCTGTTAGACTCTAGCCGGTCCCTAAATTCGTTGCTCGTTTGACAAATCCCACTCTCAAAGATACTGAATGAGAGATAAGTAAGGCAAATCTTTGTAATATTGGTCTCTGCGTCCGGAAACCAATGTTTCTGTGTTCGCTCGAAGTATTCTTGTGTCGTATAGTGGACTAACCGGATGATGCCGTTTTCTTCATCAATTGTGACTAATCCAGCACACACTGAAACCATAAGCTCAATTGGTGAGAAGTTATCTCTATCAAGCTCAAACATGCCAACTTCTACTGCAAGAGCGTGTTGAAGTTCAAAAATAGTCAACGGCCTCTTTGTGCAGGTGATCCATGATATAACTCGCTTAGCAAGTGCTTTCTGCTCTTTATGCTGACCTTCGATTCGTTCAATCGCGTCCTTGTAGGCATGATCATATGCATCGGATCCAGTTGGGAGCATTTGCAGAGCTGTGCGGATATCTTTAGACGATATCTTCCCAGCCAAGGATTCAATGTGAAAATGTGCCAGCAAGAACCTAGCAAAATCAGTGTATTTCATAAAGAGCAGGGGAGAACACATACATTCCGCCGACCGCCTTGACAATTTCAGTCTTGATTTCTTCCTGCAGTTCCAAACTGTCGCTGACAAAGCTTGGTAGCTGCGAGATATGACTGTCTAGATATCTCCGTACATCATCACTGCTTGCACGGATCTCTATTGATACGCTCCCTTCAAAATTCATCATAACTTTTGGAACGAATCTCGAAGTCGCAAAGATATTTGCTGCGCATTTGGCTTGGACGATGAATATCTCAGATAACATTTTGGTTCGGCAACCGTCAAGTACTTGGCATTCATCAAGTGCATCGACAATAATAAAGACTCTCGAGTACAGGGCCGCAACAGTGCGGAGAACTTTCGAGATTTCGTCGAATGATGGTCTCGTCTGTTTCTTGCTGTGGCGGTCATACAGAGCTTTCACACTGTCTGGCAGCGAAGGACGCTCCTGAATTAGCTGTCTCAGTAGACTTGCGAGAAAGTGCTCAGCTTTCTGTTCGTGCCGTCGCCGGAAGTTACAGTATATATACGCTATACCAATACTGGCATCACTTTGAAACTTATTGCAGAGCTCGTTGACCACAATTGCTGTGAGAATTGTCTTCCCAGCTCCGGGAATGCCAGGACAGAACAATGTCTGATTGCCTGTCTTCAGCCAATTTTTATACTCGTCCAAGTCTAGAAGCCATTGACCACTTCCGGGCTGTCGCCTTTTGAGAAAGTCGCTCTGTTGAGGACCATAGCTAATTGGCGTAAGCCACTCCAGGACTCTCTCCTCCTCTTGACTGTGTTGATGATGGATAACATTGCTAACTCCTTCTTGAATGTCTGCTAGCACTACAACTTGTCAGCAAATTTTGTATTATCGCTTTGGAAGTTCCATTCCGATGTGGAGGCTACCACGCCCCTGTCGCTGAGTGGATGAAGAAATCACAAGCTTAAGAATGTATTCCATTGCTGTCCTTTCCAATCTATCATCGCAGGGATGGTAGAGAAGTAGCTCTACTTACAGCTTTCCAATTTGACCCATGGCGTCAGTGCAGCTACCTTTCTAGGCTTTACAATATGAAGCAGCTCCCTCGTATATGCAGCGGCCACAAGTGCGGCATATTTGTGCCATGCATCATTTTTGTGCGAATCAGAATAATCGCAGATTCCCCGAATAACCAGACAGGGGAAGCTATTCATCAAACCACCGGCTTCCATTTCAAAGCACAATATATTTAGTGCTGGGTCTTTCGCGTACTGGTCTCTTTCTCCAGAATTTTTCATCACCGAGTTCGCAGATGCAATGATACCATAGTGAACAACGACTTCTCGACCAGGACTGCGGGGCGCACGCTCCTCCAGTCCATCAGCCTGGCAGTCCGCGCAGCTCTTTCCACCCATGTGTTCGTAATCGGCACGGTATAGTCGATCATCAACGGGGCGTCTGTAGTCCAACATATCATCCATCAATTTCAAATGTTCAGCGACTCTGTCAGGCTTCCTCGGGTCATTATGGCGTCTTTGCATCTCCGGAAGAGCTCCCAGAAGCACCTCTGGAGGAGAGTCCAGCTGGCCTGTTCGCTGGAATCGACTATTTGGTAAACGCTTCCCAAAATCATACTGTACAACACCTCCGAGTTCGCCCTGTGGTACACTGACCACCACGTCGCCGAGTCGAATATCTCTTTCCCGCGTTGGGGCGCCTCCCCCAATTCCCACCATGAGGGCGAACTTCAAGTTTGGGAAGGATCGAACCATGTCTTTGGCGACCATAGCAGCAGAGCTGGTACCATATCGACCATGTGGCAAGCATCCAACGACAACATTATGTCCACCCACGCGACCGAAGAGGTAGTTATTATTGTCGTTTACCTCGGCGACCTCTGGACCATCAAATTCATCATCTAACATTCGACAAGCCGCCTCGTACTCTTCCTGCAGGGCAGATATCCAACCAATCGTGTACTCTTCGACGCCCGGTTCTGACATTGCCGCTAGTGGAACCTGCCCAGGGATCGCCTGGCGGTTCCGGAGGGCAGCTTTGTCGAGGTCAATTAGTGGCGAGAAGAGTCGAATCGAGTATCACAAAAGAAGGCAGACGGGACTTAAAGACTCCATCAGATGGAGAAAAGAGGAAAATGGAAATGAAAATAGAAATGGACACAGCAGAGGGTACCTAGTGGGCAGTTGGGCTCTAAGACGAAGAGGGGCAGATCAGCGAGGCTTTCTTTTGACCAATTATTGCCCATTAACTATCGCCGAGGTTGCGCAATGACGCTTCCATCACACGCTCCCCCAACCAATCAATCAATCCTCTTGCTACCTCCGCGACTGGTAGCCACGTTATCGTTATCGCCAAACGAGCTATCAGGAGAAGAGGCGGGAGTGTACATGATAAATTTTTAAAGTAATTTGCAAAAGTGCCCTGCCTGTTTGCGTTCACTCCTTCTTCAAGTCTCTAATATCGTGAATCGCGCCTGCTTGTGCACGTAGGCCAAGCGGGGTTGGCTGCCTTCTGTTGCGCCGGCATTAAGCTTGCCCTATGCCCTTCGACCTCTTTTTCCTCTCACACCTTCCCCTCAACTCCTCTATCTTGCACTCAACGCCGCCCCCTTTCTCTTCATTTCATCCCCGGCAAGACCACCTATGCTAGCAAGACCGACCAGGCCGGGGAGACTGGCTTGGCCTGCGACACTGTTTCTGGTCTGCGGTACATTTTCCTTACCAAAGGAAGTCCGCAAGCCTGCCGGCCTCCCCATCATCCGAGTTCATTCACTGACCGTGGGCACCGGAAGTCCATTCATACCGCCAGGTGAGCCGAGGGTGAGGGATCAAAATTGTACTGTACCATTCAGAAAGAGTGTCGCAGCACAGAAAGAGTGTCGCGGATTATCAGCGCACAGATACCTTCGGCGAGTAGAATTCGAGAACAGATTACAGTAGCTTTTGGTTGGAGGGGTTCTATTCCCGTTCCTCCTTCGCCTTGGCGGCAGCAACATAGTAAAAAGGGTCTGGTTGTCGTTCCAGGGACGAATGTAACGACAGACCAGCCCCTGCGGCAACAAATCCTAGGTCTAATCTTATAAGGCAAAGAGTGGAATTGCAATCTGCCAGCAAGACTTCTCGGGGGACACGCTTCGCGGTTCGAAATCGCAAGCTCGCGGTCCTGAACAGCAAAACTGTTTTTTACTCTCGCAGGTCTGCCCGGACTCGCTGAACTATCTATCCGTACTATTCTTAATTGACCTCGCTAGTTCATACCACCTCGTAAGCAAACACACGGTCAAAGGGTACAGAACTAGCGGAGGCACTCGCTTCTGGATACTACCGACAAATCTCTGGTTGCCTTTGAGGGCCGACATGACAGAGTCTACGTTGTGGGCGGTTCTAAGTTGGCGGTTCTGAGTAGGATGCTTGGGCAGAGGCTCTACAATAAGGTCCTGGGACCACGGTCCTGCGACCGGTCCAGACATAGGAATTGCGACATCAGGCTTACGTGGTCTGAAAGCTCTGGTTCCAGGTATACTGCAGACCTAAGTCTCGGATGGACGTACGTCCAAGGCTCTAAATCCAGCTAGGTTTTCAGTCTGCCGACTGGGGTCCTAGTCCTCAAATCCGCAGTCCTTCCACCGCGGCTCCTCGAAATCGGACATGCGCTGCCTGACTAGGGGCTTGGTGGGCCACCAACTCTCGGATTGTGGTTAGTTCCCCGCAGGTCGCAGACTATAGTCCCAGCCGGCTCACGAGCCCCGGCCCATAGGCCAGCTGGGCCTGGTGCCTGTCAACTGGCGGCCAGATCAGACGTTGACCAGATAATGACTGAAGGACGTTCCCATGGCAATATTGAGAATCCCATGGAAACGCGTCGAAGGCTCTTTGCCCTTTCCACAGTCAGGCTTCGAGATTTTAAGTCCTCACTCGTAAACCCTTGGAGGATGGGAGAGCTCCCACCTACGATAGCACAAACATTCAGGAAATGTGGTTTCATTCGATACCAGGCGATCTTATGACATGCCCGAGGGCCAGTAGATTCGTGATCTTAAACCCGCAGAGGTTGTAGGTTTGAACTACCGTAGCTCCAAGGTGACAGACGAGACGTTTCGGAGCTCCACGTCAGAAGCCTGCTGCTTCATGAATAAGTGGGATGCTATTTACAGATCCACCGTGTTTCCAATTTTAGCCAGAGAACGCTTTTGGACTGGAAAATATCGTGTGTCCATTATTTCGGCCCGACATGGGTCCGATTATACCTGCCTAGAAATCAAGGCACCTAGATTGAAATAATTTCTGGGCTAAAACCTGGGGCCACCCGGACTAATAGGAAACGCACGTGAGAAAGGCTCGTGGAGGCGATCTCCATCCCTCTCGTGCGTTGAACTAGTCTTCACCAGGCACTCACTGGGCAACATTCTCTGAGGACTCACTTTTGAACAGTCCTTCACCACCTTAACCATAATATTCGCAATCGGGAGAACAGACATCGCTACCGTTTGATGACAGGGTAAATTAAGGCCGGAGAAACGGTTAGTCCTTTTTGCAGTGGGTAGTATGCAGATCTATGGTCATTTCGAATACTCAGAATCGATATGCGTTGAGCCGCGTCAAGCTGAGGATATTGATTACTGTACCAAAAGAACGGCACACCAACACAGCAGGAACTGATCAGTTGCAAGAACAGAAAAATGTTAGTGTTACGGCAAAAAGTGGGCATTACTGAAGTGTTTACTCTACTTTCACCAGTGGTTAGCAAGTCCTTCTCAAGCCCGGGTGAACTTTTTCAACAATAGTTTGTTAAGGCCCGCGTTTATGTTTTCTTTATGTGGATTCCAGGCCTGTTTTCGAGCGTTCAAGACAGCTCATGAGGAAGTGACGGTCGCCAATTCACCGCTGTCTCTTTATGAGGTGGCTTTGCATGAGTACCTATGGAATCCCTAATGTGATAAGACTAAAAATAGACACTACGGCGGCAGATTAATTCACAATATACCGCCTTCTTTATTTGTCATACATAACGAAACAGTTGAGAGAGCTTGTAGATTACGGAGGTCAGGAGCTATTAGGAGACACGCATCTCTGGCTAAGTGAAGGAATCATAACTCATTTGAAATTGGGTCGGTAATCAATAGCCTCTTGTGTTGAGTGTTAACGCTTAAATTTTACAACCCGCAAATACACAATTTGAGCAGGAGTTACTGTGACTTTCACCGTTGCCGCAGCTAGTTGATGTCTGCTAATAATCATTTTCGTCTCTCTTTCAACGATGATGAATACAGCAGGTACGAAGGCCAATTTTACCCATAACATTTGCGCAATTCGTACTTTTTTCATGCATTCCATAATTGATACACTATATACATATTATTATAAGAAAAGTGCCTATCTGAGTTTTATCTCCCTTATTTTCACCGAGAGGGCAAGGCGACGGCTCGAAATGGCGATTATTAAATCTATCTCCTCTATGAGCCCCAAGAAATCGAAGAGTCAAAAAAAAAGCCGTCGCAAAACAACTTTGATGAAAAAGGCTTTCGAATACAGCAAGATGTGCGACGCAGATGTATGTGTAGGCATTCGTTTACGCGAGACGGGCCAGGTACATATTTTGAGAGCAGATGATTCGGGTTTTTTGGCTTTCCTTGCCTCCCAATTGGTATGCTACGAGCTCCGTCATTCACAGAAGAAATAGCTGACTTTTCTTAGTGCACCTACTACCCCAAACCAAGCATCCTAACAGTTCAAGACTTGGATAAGGTCCATAAAGGAATGATCGTCTAATCTAAGTGATGTAATTAAGCAGTCCACAGGTGATCATCATATTTGGATTATGCCCGCCACCTTGGCGTCTAGCTATTTATAACTGCGATCGAGGGAGGGCTGAGTAGTGACTCACAGAAATATCTTTACCGTTTCTGAACTCACTCGTAATTTTCACATAGTAGCCGTACATTGAAATTGCATTAGCGAACAGAAATTCTAGGGAATTCGAAAATAAACCGAGGATACAGGACGCATTTCCATACGGATAGATAGGAATAATTGTCGAAAATAACTCCCGTGGTAGTAGATTTACACTGGGATTCGAAATTGCCTTCCATGACAACTACCGATCCTTTTGTTCTAGAACCATCTGCCAAGAAGAAAGTTTATCCAATTACAGCACAGAGAACCAAGGGTCAGGCTCCACATCACCGCTCAAAGAAGTATAGCCGCCTCTAGTACTGGCCTAGCTTTAGGGTCCGAGATAGTTTCTGTGTAAAAGAAGGCAATTTCGAATTTACTGTACCTCGAGAACACAGAAAAAAAAGCCGAGATAACCTGTGAATCACTGGCCGCTTTCCCATTACAATTACCTGCTAATAACCTCTGGGTGGCCTGATCAACGCGACTGTCGTACTCCTGGGGCGAAGGAGGTGTCTCACAGGAGCGATGAAGTACGGAGAAGCTACGCAGCGTTTATGTTTCCTGGGTACAAAAATGCCCTAGGAGCCACGATGTGTCTCCTAGGGCCTAGTGATAGCATTCCGAGGAACACGGTACAGCACTCCTAGGGCCCATTTGTCCCTAGGAACTAATGTGAGTGGCCCTGGGAACGACGATTAACGGTCCCAGGGAACTAACTACATTGCTCCTGGGAGAGCATATGCTGACCGCACGATGCTGAGTGGGTCCATAGCACTCAGAGGGCACCGAAGGCATTTTTTTTTGTACACAGGAGACAAACGCTGCGTAGATTTTCCCATGCTTTATTGCTACTGGGGTTTCATTCTTGCAAGCTATCCTATGGGAGTTACACATTCTGCATTGCTATGCCTGAATACGAATTGCTGAATGCACGAATTACTGAATGCACGAATTACTGAATGCACGAATTACTGAATGCACGAATTACTGAATGCACGAATTACTGAATGCACGAATTGCTGAATGCACGAATTGCTGAATGCACGAATTGCACGAATTGCTGAAGTGCAATACTGTGTCAATTGGTAGAATACAGTACAGATATGTCGGCTGTGTAAGATTTTCACCATCGACGTGGTGATTAAACCTTCGCTCAACGTTGGCAAAAAAGAAAGCAGGTAGAGAAACTGTGAGCGTTGAATGTTTGTTGTAGGAATTGTGCTCAAAAGAGATTGGCCACCTGACAAAAACTTCTCCACCACAAGCTAAGGCCCGTGCATTTCCCTAAATCCTCGCATGCCCCGGGTCAATGCAAGAAATTATTTCACCCCTGACTACCTCCGCTAAGTCCCGAGCTATCGGGCCGAACCGGAGAACCCGAATCCACAATGATTAGGCTCTTCTGATTTTCATTGCACCTGAGTATCCTTTTACAGTGCGCAGTACAGATGAATAAACGATCCTATTATCAACCTGGGTACCTGCTTGCTTTCTTTGACAGATTTCAAACTGTTTTGGACAGGTTCTGGGTGTGTCATCTACCATGTGATCCCTTGACCTTTCCCTATGCATGAAAATTATCACTCCAGGAGACAACAATAATGTACAATACTGAGGAACGATTTGAGAAGTGCTGCCCTGGAGAAAAGATAAGCGCTAACCACTTTAAGTAACTAAATAACTAGTTAGTCAATGTTGTGGAGAGAATGATGTCGAGCCAATTAGGATTGTTTCTCAGCTACTCCTTGCTCCACATTGGAGAAGCATGCTCAGCACATTTATGAAGTCTTAACCATTGTCCCACCCTCGGCCCTGTTCTCAAACTTCTTTGAAACAAGCGAACACAGCCGATTAGTAAGTAGATGGTTTACGTCACCACGGGGGCTCTTTTCTTCCTCTAGATGGAATGTGTCTTGAATCGGCATCTCTTCCATCCAAATTCGCTTTCATTGAATTATCATAACCTGCTGAAAATCTTTATATGGTCTCGTCAAGAACGTTGCGACATCATACCTCTGGGGCGAAGGAAGATGCGATGAAGCATGGAGAAGTCTACACAGCTCTCCTGCGTACAAAAGTGCCCTAGGAGATAGATCGTGGCTCCTAGGGGCAAGTGATAGCATTCCGAGGAACAATGTACAGCACTCCTAGGGCCCGTTTGTCCCTAGGAACTAATGTGAGTGGCCCTAGGAACGACGGCTAACGGCCCCAGGAGCTTGAACTCTCAGGGTGTCGGTTTAAGTGTTTCCCCGTGTAATCACATGATGCGACGCGGCTAAGATTAAATTTCTGACAATAACAAACTAGGTGGTAAGCTTGCTATGAGGTTGTGTCAAATACTGGGCTCTGCCGGTGTACCGAATGTAGGTGTCACAGGTTATGAGGAGATACGAAAGGGCCCGTATTGATTTCTTTGCGGTCTTCACAACATATCTCCATATCTCCCGAGTCCTTACAATGGCCAGACCCGACATAGTTTTGTGCGGGAATGTGGTGAAAACCACGACCCGGGTGAGAACTTAGTCTTTAGCAATCCTTCACCTTTTTCTTCAAGGAGCGCTGTGGACCCACTGAGCGCCGTACGGTCTTTGCGGCAGCATATGCTCCCCTAGGAGCAATGAAGTTCCTGGGACCGTTAACCGTCGTTCCTAGGGCCACTCGCATTAGTTCCTAGGGGACAAATGGCCCCTAGGAGTGCTGTACATTGTTCCTCGGAATGCTATCACTAGCCCCTAGGAGCTAGGAGCCACGATGTATCTCCTACATTCTGCCCGGGCTGTCAGACATCGAGCATATATAAGTTAGTAGCTTAAGTGTTTGGTCGCTGACCAAACATTGTCCCTTTTTGGCCAGTTAGCCCAGTGGTAAAACCCAAGCAACCGCATCCCTGACACGAGCTTGCTGGTCTGCCCGGACTCGCTGGACTATACTAATCTTTACTGACCTCGCTAGTTCATGCTACCTCGTGAGCAAACACACTCTCAAAGGTACAGAACTAGCGGAGGCACTTGAATTCTGTATATCATGTACCGAAAAAGCACTGGTGGCAGTTGAGGGCTGGCATGACCGAGTTTACGTTGTGAGCGGTTCTGGATTGGCGGTTCTGCGTTGGCGGTTTCGGGCTCGCAGTTCTGAAACGCAACGTTAAGACTCCCCTTTAGGCGACTCGTTTTTTACTTAAAGTAATTTGACCTCTTTCTCGGTTTCCAGAAATGCATGGCTGGCTTGTTGCTTCGTACGGTCAGTCTCCTCCCACAACATAATAAGTTAGGGTCAAGCGCTCAGTAATCTAGCCTAATCTATAAGTATTCGCTCTTATTTCTAAGCATATGGACAGTCGTTTGCTAATAGTGCTGGACCTCATTCAGAGGTGACCCTGCAAACCATCACAGGGCCTTCGCCTATAGATATTCCGTCAGATGTCGGTTCCATGGCATTCTCCAGCAAATAACCGTCGCAGGCGGTTGTTTGTACTGAAGAACAGAAGACGGGGTCTCTCGCGTGAAAGAAGCTTTGCCACAGTGACTGTGCTTGTTGAAGATATGAACCAGGACTCAATCTATCCCTTTGCTAACCAGGTGGCCAGTTTAGATCATCCGAAACCATCACTTTACGTTTTATGCCTGAGGCATAATTTGACTCGTGCCAAGGCGGTGAGTAAGCTGGTAAACACTGGAAGCATTCCGACCTGGCGGGTCTCTTCTCTGCGACAGCGAGCCCAAATTATGTCGACTTCAATTTGCATCACTCCATTACCTGCTGAATACTGATATCAACAAGCGATGGAAGAAACTATTGCAGAGCTACGACGTCAGCTGGAAGAGGAGAGACAGGCGCGAGAAGATGAGAGAAAGGCGCGGGAAGAAGCAGAGCGACGTGAGGAAGAAGAGAGACTGGCGCGAGAAGAAGCAGAGCGCCTCCAGGGGGAGGCAGAACGGCGACTCCAACCCAACACCCTGCTCCGCCTCCTCGATCGCTGCCATGAATCTCTGTCTCAAGCGATCCGAGTCGAGACGGATGCGACACTCACGACCCAGGGCGACGCGACCGACCCCGTGAACCGACTTTACCCCAAGCGCATAGTCCCTTGGCCTGACTTTCCACAGCTCCAAGAGCAAGTCTGGAGCAAATTCGACCGCACCGTAGCCTTTACCTCGCGCCCTCTATTCCCCTCGGATACCCAAGTCGATTACGTCGCGACGAATATCCAGAACAACCCGATCTATTCTGAAACGTCGCTTCGGAATTTTGAGCGAGACACTGTGGATAACTTTGTCGAGAAAGTTATTAATACTTTGCGAGACGATGAAACTCTTCGCCATGAGTTTGGGATCCAAGGCCGAGTTACTTTCTATGATCGCGCAAACCCATCAGAAACTTTGCTAGAGAAGAGCTTGGGGCAAATGAGTCTTGAAGATACGCGGACACCCCAAAGGCCGGCGAACACTAGGCATGGAAGAGGTAGAGGAAGAGCGAGAGGAGCAGCGCAAAGGCAGAAGCGGGATGGCACTGCACGAAGACGCAATCGACGCGCCGACCAATTTTGCGTGCATACTGTGGCCGATGAACGGCAAATACCGGTCTATGCAGTGGAGTTCAAAGCGCCACATAAAGTGACAATCCCCGAATTAGTGGCGGGTCTACACCAGATGGATCTGGCCCGGGATGTCATTGACCAGGAGGGCGACACATTTGAATTCTATGCCACCCGCCTTGTTGCCGCCGTGGTCACTCAGATATTTTCATACATGATCGATAGTGGAGTTCGACACGGGTACATTTGCACGGGAGAGGCTTTTGTTTTCCTCCACATCCTGAAGGATGATCCCACCATTGTTCAATATTTCTTGTGTATTCCGAATCAAGACGTACAGGCAGACGATGAATTACGCCTCCACCGAACCGCCATCGGCCAGGTTCTTGCGTTCACCCTTCAAGCGCTGATCGCCGATGCTCCTTCTCAAGAATGGCACGATGCGGCACTCAACAAGCTGACAACCTGGGAAGTCGAATATTTGGACGTGTTGAGGGAAATCCCCGAAACTCTTCGCAAAGACCCGCGGGCCTCTAATTATCGGCCCTCGCACTGGAAACGAGATCGGAAAATACACAACACACGCTCTCGCACTCGTTGTCAACCAGGCGTATCTACACCGAAGCACTCCTCGACTGAAGGCAACAGTAGTGAGGAGGAATCACATTCGCCAACGGCAGCAGCAGCGTCGCGCAGCCGATCGAGCCGCGACCGAGGCAATAAAGGCCAATCAAGCAGGGAGAGCGAAAAGACGCGAGCTGGCCGAAACAACAAACAGACTTCTCAAAAAGACGGGCATTCTACGCGACCATACTGCACCATTGCCTGCCTCCATGGCATAGTCAACCGAGGCCCTCTGGATAAGACATGCCCCAACTGGAAACTCCACGGTGGCCAGAGACACTCCATGGGACCGCAAGAGTTCACACGCCAGCTTCATCGCCAGCTTGCCCGAGATCGAGAACTCGGTTTCGAACAGCTCCATGTCTGTGGTCGGACTGGATATCTTATCAAAGCTACCCTTCTTTCGCGCGGATATACTGTCATGATTAAAGCCACGACCATGGAAAAGCAGCATCGCCTTCGAGTAGAAGCAGACAATTATCGCTACCTCAGGGGTATGCAGGGTCAAAATATTCCCGTCTGTCTTGGGACATTTACGCCACGAGTTTCGTATTGGTACCATGGCGAGCTAATGGAGCAGATGATGATTCTCAGCTGGTCAGGGAGGAGACTCCAGCACGCCATCAATGATGAGAATACGATTTTCTTTCACCAGGAGCGCGAGAAAGCCTTGGCTGTGTTCCGTTCGCATGGAGTGGTCCACCGCGACAGTGAGTGGCGCAATATGTTGTGGGATGACATAGGTAGCCGTTTGATTGTCATTGACTTGGAAGACCTGAAACGATTGAAGCGCCCTCGCGCCCTCGAACCAACGTCTGGAAATGTACGGTATGGTCATCTCGCTAAGGTGAGAAAATCCGGGCCACTGTCGAACGCCACTGCTGTCTGCACATGACACCCCGCGGCCCATGATTACGCCTCACCTGAGTCGCTTCATATTTCACCTTCTGATCTCGGGACGAAAGAAGAATATTATTGCACAAGATTTGGTTAAGCGGTTGTCCCAGCACCCCTGGAAGACCGTCGGTCGACAGCAGCTCTCTGGATCGCGAGAAGTCAAATGACTGAAAAGTCCTCGGTTGAGCTAGCTTCAGGCTATACACTCCATGTCTATTGCGTCCGGAGGAAAAGAGCAACAAAAGTGTTCAGCTCGGCTGGTGGCTGCTCATGATGCCCCTGTGCCCATGACAAAGCCGATGCATGTTACTCGCCTCCTGCAAATGAGGCGGGAGGGGAAATACCTCGAATTTGGGACGACCGAGCAGAATTTCTACTGGTAAGCATGGACTGCTTTGCAGCTTTGCAGTCGCGTGTTGTGCTATTTGTCCTCAAAAATAATTTGTGGGCCTCTGAGATTGTATTTCACTCTCAATACATGTAACCAAAGCACTACAAAAATACTGATAATTGGTTCGCCATTGAAATTGCCCTCAACGATTTCTTGACCAAGGTTCTCTTGGGATTCTACCTTTCAGCTGTCCTAGACCCACTTTCTCCTCTCTTCCCTCTCCTCAATAATTTGCTTTAGCTACCCAGCTGTCCACGGAAGATACAGCATCAGAAGGCGACTTCTTGCATTCCAAAAGAAAGGATAGAACTTCAGCTGGGCTGAATACCTGATCCGGTACCCTGCTGGCAAAATCACGAGCAAAGGCCTCGATAGTCTCGTCATCATATTTCTCGTTGCATTGCTTTTGGTTTGGCAACTGCTTGAAGACCGTGTGAAAGAGCTGACTAGAAATGTTCTGATCGGCGAGTTTGAAATGAATCTTCTTGTCTGACCGGCCAGGCCGAATAAGTGCTTCGTCCAGATGTTCGATATGATTCGTAGTCATGATGAGTATCCGGCCCTCTTGAGATGAGACCCCATCAAGCACGTTCAAAAGTCCTGATAGGGTAACTGCCGACTTTGACTCGTTCTCTTGGTCAGCGTCGACACTGTCTCTGCGCCCCACCCCAGCAGTATCCACGTCCTCTAAAAGGACAATACAATGTGGTGGGAGCTCAGAAAAAAGCTTCATTAATGTACTGTCTGAGATGTTCGACAGTTGAAGCGTATAAATATCCAATTCATGCTTCCCTGCGAGTGATAAACTGAAGCTGGATTTCCCGGTTCCAGGTGGTCCAAAAAGAAGATATCCTCGTTTATAGGGAATGCCCCGTTCTGCGTACCAGCCTTGCATATCTCGGTCAAGGAACTCGTCCACATCCTTTAATATGTCCTTCTTTAACTCGTTGTCCATGATTACCGTGGAGATAGGTCGAACTGGTCTCAATCTGGCTTTCTTCCACTCCCCGTCGCGGTGCTCGAAGACTGAGACTTTTCTCTGGGTGTCCTTGAGATACTTTTCTCGGCACTCTTCGATCAGACTTTTCAGGATGTTGGCATTAAGACCAATGGAGGAGATACGGAGATCCTCTCGATGCTCTTTGACATGGCAGTGAAGAACAAGCAAATGTCCCTTATACCAAAAGAGAAATGATCCATCCCAAGGAGAAAATGTCATAGGCTTTTTCTTTGTTGAATAGAGGTTACCTGCCCGCTGTGTGGATCTCACCCGAGCGATCAATGAATGGGCATTATGGACAAATGGTTGATCAGCTATCCAATCAACTAGCATATCGTATGCTTCGTCGTAGTATGAGACATAGATTGTCGAGGCTTCAGACTGTCAGACTCATCCTATCATAAGAGGAGGCATACGAACTGAAGTAACTTCTCACTATATCCCAAACATAGCGGACAGCATAACGGGCGAAGAGGACAAATATTCCCAAGGTGCAAAACAGTCGAGTGTAGCTGTCCAGGTTACCAGCGAGAAGCTGCTGTGCGGAGGCAGAGACTGAACCAAGACCGGGAAATAGGACATCAATCAGGGACATCTGAGAAGGACTGTGGTATATAACACCACCGTTGATGGGGTTCATTGCGTATAGAAGTCTCTTGAGAGATATGATATGCGTTTGAAAAATATCAGAAACGGTTGTCATTGCTTGCATTTATATGCCTTTCGCCTGTCGTTCTAGCCCTTGGATCACCTTATTCAGTGGACAAGGTACGTGAACTGAGCTGCATGTTTTAGGTGATAGTATGCACTCGAGAGATGAGATTCCAGGATACCAATGAGACAATACCGCATCGTGTCATGACTGAACATAAATTGACAAATGGCATTTTCTTGATAGTTAGCCGATTTCATAGGCGCTATACCCAATTGGGATAACTCAAGCTGTGCCAAAATGGGGCTACGATTACAGCGCGAGTTTATTACCCTCAAATATTTCCTAGAATTTGCTTCTTGCCTGCTACTTCATGTGCAACATCGGCAAAAGCTTCCTTTCGGATTCGGCAATCTAAATTATTTGACATTAATAGTCAAACGTGGTACTCAGTGTGTTCGACCAATCAGTCTCGATCATGGGCACAGATCAGCGAGATTTCATTCATGGGAGAAGCAAATGAAAGATTCAACAGGAAATCACCTAATCCAGGCAAATGAAAAACATTTTTCTTTCTTGCCCGTATTTCTCTTAAAGGATGGAGCGTGCCACGAGTTGCGTCCGAAGACTTTATGAATAGGGAATATAAAAATGGATCACGACCTAATATTCCAACTGATCGCGTCGACAATAGCGATTATTTTTTCTGCGGCAAGCCTTGCATTCTGGCTCTTTAATACTGAGACAATAGGCCAGAAGGGCTGGAGCAGAAAACCACTCATCTTCACTCAAATTATCATCGGTGGCATTATTATTCTAGGCTCAATCGTATCCATGATACTCACGGTGAAAAGAGTAACCTCGGATGATGGTACGCCATTTTGTTTCCTGATTCAAATAAAATCATTTCTTACTCAATGCTAGATCTGTCGCGTGCGATGTCTCCCGTGCAAATCGGCATTGTACTACTTTTGCTTATTGTGAACGAGGTAAGTACTAGGAGTAAGCGGGAGGGCGCCACTGACACTAGTCTATAGTATCTTTGTATATCGACACTTCTGTCCCGTTTAACTCACATGATTGCCGGTTTCTTCCTCTTTGGTGCAATTATCGTGTTGGCATTGGTCGTTTACCAGCCGGTGAGCTTGCATTGGTCATTGTATGAAAAATTTCCCACTAAAAATTCTCCAGCAACATAAAAACATTTTCCTTGTGTCATTCACTTTTGCAATTTTATTCAGTCAAGGCTTTATTCATGTACAGTTTATCCGTTTGTGGTATAAATGCATGAAGCCTGTGTCTGTACCAGCCGATGACTTTAGTTTATTTTGGCAAACTCCAGGCCCTACAGCTTCGAGGCACCAGAAAGCTCTCTGGATAGCATCAATGGGGTCGATCGCTTTTTCTCTTTACTCACTGGGTACATCGATCCTCGTCTGTATAAGACCATGTCTGTGGGACCAACTCACGACAGTATGTTCCTTGACCACAACAGTACCACAGTCACTTACTTGCTTCATAGCTCCAAGTTGCCGTGATAAGCCTGAGAAAGGTTCTTATTTCGGCTCGCATTGTCTAAGTTCCAAGGAGGAAAGTTCAAACTTGCACTTCATGGATAATTTCCCCGATATGTGCAGAGAACCATTTCAGCTCGTGCGGTAATCGAGGCCCATTTCATACCTGGGAAGCATGTCTTATAGCCGATTGGATATGTCTTGAGTCGCATAAATAAAGCAAAACGTCGGAAGTTTCATGGCTAATTACAACTCTATCTTCCGATCGGGCATGGATGTGAGGACAAGTCTTTGCCGAGTTCCGAAATACCAATAAGACCTGTGAGCAACATGTACCGTGAGACCACGTAGGCAAGCCGTTATCTGATGATAGCCTTGATGATATTCCCTGAAAATCAGGCCAGAAATACTTTCTCGAATTAGACAAATATCGTTTGGTGCCCGATGGGTTTCCACTTCGTCAGGAAGTGGGGCAAGCGTTGCATCACATGACACTTTGCTCTTAACCCCTCTTAAAGATTCTCCCATCCGACAACAACCAGGATCGAGCGGTCACTGAAAGACGTTGCACTTCTTCACGACATATGAACTTTCCGAAAGTTTGGTATCTGTGTCTGTCATCTTAAATATTTCATTGGAGTCATTAGTGCTTTGCCGCCCTTTATTCCTACTTCTGGAGGCAGTCACAAGTTTACATCGGTCCTCTACACAACTATTCGGTTGAAATTGGCCTTTACAAGCCGTGCCTAGTACACAAACCTCAAAATCCCTCAACATTGTCAGTGATACTAATATATTGTGTACTGTAGGTTCACAGTACTCGCAGCTCAGTATCCTACCGGAGATCGATCGTGTATATCATAATGTCGAATGATGTTTGTCGTCCCGCCAGCATGATAAAACGAAATAAAATTAATCCAAATCAGGCTTCAGTCGGGACACTGGCGGTAGAGGGCGAGGAATACAATATACGAGGAGTCATTTTGTTCAAGGAGACACCTTATGACAGGGAAGTGGTGGGGAAAGGCGAGTCAATCATGATATATGATCCAAGTACCGACGCGGATTCACTATGGGAAAATGGAGACAATCCGGAAAAAGAAGAGACTGCAAGGGTACCTGCGGGCTGTAAGATTCGCGTCATCGGACCAGCGACTG
This sequence comes from Penicillium decumbens, assembly GCA_027569385.1. Taxonomy (NCBI): domain Eukaryota; kingdom Fungi; phylum Ascomycota; class Eurotiomycetes; order Eurotiales; family Aspergillaceae; genus Penicillium; species Penicillium decumbens. The sequence continues at coordinate 95,138 of JAPDEZ010000036.1, forward strand.
TCAGGTTCAAACGCGTATAGCCTCCAGCTCATGGATGAGTTGGAGCCCGCTTTCGTGACCAACAAGTAAGTTGATGGATATATCCTGGGTCCGGGACTTAGGTACAAGCGCAGTCAAACAATCAGATGTTTCTGTCCCTCCCACTGTGCGCTCCCACTGCCACTGGTGACCGCTTTGAAGTGCTTTGAAGAACCTATCTCCTAGCATTTGCAGATTGGAGATAGGGGAAGAAGAGCATCGGTAGTCGATTTCTGCTCTTTGTCAATAAGGTGTCTTGTATGAATACCGGAATGATTATGAATTCTTACGTCTATTCTGCTGCATTGTGGTTGGATTATTCCTGAGACTATGAGGCGTCTCGGACGACTTGGCAGCCAAGGTTTTCTTCGAGCCACTCATTTCGGAAGCCTCAGTAAGATTTATCAGAGCCTCTTCTGTACGTTTTCGCTTGAGGGTTAAATTTTGTTCAGTGGCGGGTTTAAAAGCTTCGTCAACGAAAGCCTTAAAAGGCTCAGAGACTTTCATAGGCCCCTCTGCTGCAAGAGATAGCATGCTTTCGTATAATTGTGGCGGATTTTGGTTCATTCGTTCGTGTTGAAGGTCTTCGATGAGAAAAGCGAAGGTCTTATCGTTCATGCCCCCCGAGGTTTTCCAGGAGGATGGCTGAAGGGTCATCGCCCACATAAGAACAACATGAGCGTGCTGAGATTTAAGTGTCTCGCACCTCATTTCAGTCTGCTTGTTTCTTGCTTTCACTTGTTGGGAATCGAGAGTGAATGTTGTTGGGCCCATAAAAATTAAAACCAAATTTCTTTTCAGGGTCGTCATAGTCGATGGGTTGAGGGACGCATTCTTCTTGGCAGACCGGACTTGAGCTGCAAGTTGAATGTCTTTTTCGTCGGGATACCCTATTGCCAACAATCTTTGTATACCGGCATCAAAATTCGCCAATGTCGCTTTGAATCGCGTGTATAAGCCTTGGAACTCATTTAATTGGTTCGCAGACGGACGAATACGTTTCTGACAGAGCTTCAAGCTGACTGATTCCATTTTATTTACCAGTGCGTCAAACTGCGCCAGCACCACAATGGCAGACATGATGAGATAGGCAGAAGAGGTGGCTCAGAAAATAACAGACAGCAAAGACTGGAGGGTAATGGTTCGTTAAAAGAGGGGTCGATCTTAAGGCTTCCCCAATTTGGATGAGTTAACTACGTGATTGGAGATTGTGATTCGAGAATACTCATCACCGATCTGCTTGCCAAGTCCGATGGGGTAAAGAATGATCAACGGAATATCACGGGTCTCCATGCAGTAACGGCCTCAATCCAAAGTTCCTCTTTTCGGGCCATATTATCATCCCATACTAATATTATAACAAGCAATTCTACCAGTAGTCGATTTTCAATGAACCCATAAATTTTAGGGATAATCACAATCGGAAGAAAGTCACGAAAATACGAGGGCTTTGCTGGCGAATCAAAGCAGATCTCTACGGACTGGCATAATTATTGGCTGAAACCTGTGGCATAGCCTCGAACTAACTAATGCGTGGCTGTTGAATGACCACTTGTCTCCGTCTGGTGCTATTTGGTTTGGCAAAAAACCAAATTTGGTATAGCTCTTTATGCGGTGTAACACCGAACCCCCTCCAACTCCAAAGTAGAACAAACCATACGTTTTTGAGGTTTGCTGGAAAATATATGTGCGGCTGGCTGGTCCGTTCTTCTATGGCCAATGGCAGTCAGTACATAGCCGCCAGCCCCCTTTCCGCCAACCAGTTCGTGCTCACATGCATATTTGTCATCGCAAAACCGCGTGCTGCAGCCACGTCAGCAGGGTCCAAATTCAGAGGCTCTTAGGCTAAATAGGTGGTTTGAGTCGAATACAAGAGAAAAGGTGAGCGTGACATAGTGGCTATCATGGAATTTTTACGTGAGATCCACCAAAGTGGCCTGCTGTTTCTTGAGGGTTGTGCCCAATACACCTATGAATCCTTTCCACCTCCCGGGGGCTTTTTTGCGAATCGCCTCGTCACCTTTAATCAGCTGAGATTCTGCTCAGCCCTGAGCTTTACCAATAATATGCTTGTTCCATGGGGTTGTTCGAAGAGGGCATTGGCGGGGGGGGGGGGGGGGGGGGGGGGGGGGGGGGGGGGGGGGGGGGGGGGGGGGGGGGGGGGGGGGGGGGGGGGGGGGGGGGGGGGGGGGGGGGGGGGGGGGGGGGGGGGGGGGGGGGGGGGGGGG
>JAPDEZ010000037.1:0-78546 GCA_027569385.1 Penicillium decumbens
AGTGAGCACCAGTCTGAACGTAGAGGCGTGATCTTGTCATCACTTATAATCTGGGCCCGAAGAGCTTCTGCGAAAGGGCTGCTATGGGTGATATTAACCCTATGAGCGTTCTTCATAGGCTTAGGACCAGGGCCCACAGGACCCCCAGGTCTGCAGGGCCAGCTGGCCACTCCCGACACCACTTAGAAACAGGCAGATATTGGCTTTTTTGACCCTTCCAAGCATTCCAAAGACGGTACGGACACAATTCAAAACGGCAGCTACTACTCGTGGACAGCTCCAGAGGCTGTATACAGAATTGAGGATCCCGGTCATGAAACATCCATCCCAAGCAACATTCAAAACCACCAAGGGATAAATGCGTGAAGATTAGCCGCATATTAAGAATAGAAAATAGATACAGATAGGGAAATAGATCCAGAGACTTCCCAGTTTCAACAAGACCAGTATAAATCGTCCATTTCGCATAAACAAATAAAAGCACAAGGCCCACATCATAGCCGACCAGATTCCAAGATGATCTGACAGGCTGGGTATCACTAGATTAAAGACCGGAGGGCATTCCAAGAAATCCACAGGCATTGCACGGGTGCGTGCTTAGTAGTCGACCTTCTCCTCATAGATCGGGGGCGCGCCCTTGTCAACGTTCCAGGTGATCTTGGCGTTCTCGTCGACGAAGGCATCCTCGTCGGTGATCGGGATGACGCGAGAGGTGTGCGCGACTTCTTGGCGAGAGATACCGAGGGGGTCGCGAGGGATCCAGAGAAGAGGAGCCTGCGAGGTGATTGCCGGGTGGCAGTAGGCGTCACGCTCGGCCTCCTCGGCGTATGGAGGGACATCGAGCGGGTTGGGAACTAGACGGCGCAGGGTGGGGTAGTCTTGGTAGATATCCGGGCGAAGGAATCTCATGATGAAGTTGGGCCTGGCGTGCGCGGGAGGCAGTGTGGTGTGGGTGAGACCTTTCTCTGCTGAGTCGACGTTGCCAACACCGCTGTCGACGTTGGTCACGCCATTGTTACCGGTGGTAGACTTGCCCTCAGCGGAGAGCTTGAGGCGCTCCTCGGCCAGGAGAGACTCTTCCTCGTGCTCAAGGTTCTTGGGCAGGTAGTTGATGAGAGGTTCCATAGCGTTGTTCATCGAGATATGGTACAGGACAACGAAGACCAGGAAGATGATCATGAGGACCAGAGGTCCCACGGCGATGCGCTGGGCACCGGAACCTATGGCGAACAAACCGATTAGGCAGACCATGAGCAGATAGCAGCCCACGGTGAGATGCTGCAAAGCACGGACGTACGCCTTGCCCTGGGTATCAATGGTGGCATTCGACACGTATAGCAGGTTGTACCGGTAAGCGAAGTAGAACAGGTACAGACCAATGGTACCGAAGCCCATGACAAGCGGGGCAATGCAGGAGTAGATGATTCCAATGACAGTCAACAGAGAGATTCCAGGGTAGACAGTGCCCCAGCCGAGGCCAGCCAGGCTGGACCAGCGGCTGTACATCTTGCGAGGGGTCTTGTCCAGGAACTTGCCCAGAATCTTGCCGACGATCAGACCGGCAAGCTGCAAAAGAGCACCGGAGCTGAATGACAAGCCCTGCAGAACAATGTACGCAATGTAGAAGTTGGAGGCCTTGGGAATCTTCTGAGAAAGCAAGGTAGCAGCTGACGAGGGGTTCTGAATGATCTTGGTGACGACACTGGTGGCAGCCGAGGCTAGAGTGACGACCAGGAACACCTGGACTACCTGGAAACTAAAGAACCAGTTCTGAACGATCAGTTCGACTTCAGCCAGGCTGGAAGCACCGCTCCACTTGGCCATCATTCGAAGAATGATAGGCACGAGCGCAATCAGAACAGACATCAGGATAGTGGGCAGAAGACCCGTAATGAGACCCAGAAGGACACTGGGAAGGTTGTTTATGAATCGCAGGAAATGAACTTTGTCCTCCAGTGAGTTAATGTTGGAAATGGCACCAACCACGGCTGTGGGGATAGCCCAGAAGATGATCAATGCAATGACAAAGGCAAGGGTCGCACTGTAACGAATGAGACGCTCCCACCACTTGATGCGAAGGTTGGCCCAGATGACCTGGGTAGGGTCGAGACCGATGTAGCGAGGAGACATGTGCAGAGGCAGATTGTGAGCGACGGACTGGTAGGCTGCCTGAGCATCAGACTGCTGGTAGAATTCGACAAACACGGACGAGACAAGCTTCACATCACCCGCGCGGTGCTTGGCCTGCAGTTCCTCAATCTCCGGAGTGAGACGCTCAATCTCCGAACGAGCCCAGTTGATAGTGTCCACCTTCTTGCCGATGAGGAACTTCAGACGGTGGGTAGGACGGTCCTTCGCCTGGACCCACTTGGCGGCAACAGAGCCAGACTCATCATCGAACTGGCCAATGCTTTCTTCACCCTCGTTGCCATCCTCGGCGGTGCCCTGCTTCTTGAGCGCCTTGTTGCGAGCCTTGTTGGCCAAGACAATGAGCTTAGTCTCAGCGCCCTCTAGCTTCATGGCTGCGGAGTCACGGTCCTTGATCTTCTCCTCGAGCTCGGCAGTGTCCGAGGCAATCCAAACATTCTGGACCTTCTCCTTGCCAAACATGGCAGTGATCTTGTCCTTGTTCAGGTACTCCTGAGTCACGGCCGTGAAAAGGACGGTGCGCGAGGAGATGCGGTTGGCATAAGCAGGCGAGAAGAAGTAAGCCTGGCGCAGGTTGATATAGAAGATGTGCTCACGGGTGATCAGCCAGAAGACGAAAGCGACGAAGATCCAGGCAATGAAGTTGTGAGCGAAGAAGCGCGCATAGCCATCCTCGCCAATGTTCGCAATACTAAGGACATCAAATTGCTGACCGTCACCACCGCCAGTCGCATTGACGGGGAACAGAACGGGCCAGGTGATGCAGCAGCCAACGAACAAAAGCATCGCACACAACTTAAGGTAGCGCAACAGCAGGTACGCGTCCATGGAGTGGTGCTGCAGGACATAGGTATCGGGCAGCTGGTACATAGAGACGATCCAGTTCCAAAGGCCAGTGGGTGATTCGGGGGTCTTCTGCCAGTCGCGCAAGTAGCCAATGTAGGTTCGGGGCATGTAGGTACGGCGCTGGGACTTGCGCAGGATGATAAACAAGATGACCATAACCACGGCCACAATCAGGGACGGGATCAAGGTGGACAGGAATGCCGACACCGAACTGGGGGTTGAGCTGGCGTCCTGGGCAGTCACGTTAGCACGGTCTTAAATGGATTGTCGCATTGAATCAGGACGTACATCATCGCGGGCAAAGAGCCAATGTGGGCTACCGGCTTCCGCCATGGTGAAAAATTGAGCGAGGCTCAAACAGAGAAGTGATAGGAAGCTCAACCTCAGTCGTAAAAAGCTGATTCACACGTCGAAATAGTGGAAGGCGAGAGGGGCGAGGGGTGAAACGGAAAGGTTCCCCGGACGATGGAAGAGGAAAAAGAAGAAGAGGAAAAGGGTCGGAATAGCTTAAGCTTTAGAAGGCGAGGGGCATTGGGGCCCTACGATGTGCGATGTTGGGCTACGTAATCTCGCTTTTTTTTTTTTTACTTTCAGTTTAATTTGAGATTTGCTATGGAGTAGTATTTAGCAGCCTTCCCCCCTGTTACACTAGTTGCCCCTTTTGCTGATCTCCACATGATGTTTCGGGTGGCGAGTGAGCGATCGATCCAGACTTCTACATTTGTGGTTCATACTGTAGGTCAATGACTCCACGAGTTCGATCCTCTATCAACAATACGTATGTATTCGGAAGGCTTTGTGGGCTTTACACACCGCAAGGGCCTCGGAGAAGACCGATTAGCAATGAATGAGCCACACCAGCCGCATATCTTGGTCTCGGATCCACCGAGATTTCCACGCAAGGGATGCACGACATAACAGACCCCCAAGGTTTATGGAGGATATGCGGAGATTCTCTCCAGGTATCACGGGGAGTGTTTGCCCTCTCGGAATCCAGCGACTGTTTCTCATACCTAGTGCAAACCTAGAGATTTACTAGGTAATAGCTCTGTACAACTATCGAGCACAAACAAAGACACGAAGATATAGTCTCCGGCACGAGTCCGTTTTCGTAGTGTGGCTGGTGGGTTCCAGGGTGGCTGTAAGTGCGCTGGCGACCACAGAAAAGTCCGATCATAAAGTGATCGTCGAGTCAGAATTGCTGAGCTGGATCCAATAGATCGGGATAGACTACGCTAAGAGAAGCTAGTTCAACCGTAGTGGGCTGCACTATTTGATCGGGTTCTGTACCATGGGCCGAGGCCGCATAATCAAAATCTTCACGTTCCCCTTGACTGTAAAATGAGAATGCGAAACACTTGATTTGATATCTTAGGCAAATATTCAATTCCTACAGAGTACAATCGAGCAAACTATACAGATTCACAGGGGATATGGAATGGGAAACCAAAACCCCGGGTTAGGGCAATGCGACCGGATGATATCATCACCTCCTATCGCGATCATCGCTCATAGCGATCAGCGATCCTTTACTCGACTCGTATACGGGTAAATCGACTGTCCCAAGGTACAGCTGGCACACTCTTCCTGGTACGTGCAGGTACCTCCAGGTACCACTGGACCACCGTTGCTACGGAGGGTGACTTCGGAGAACTTCTCCTGGGTACACCGCACTCCGTTCCCCACTCCCAGATCCACCCGGTGTTCGTGTTCAGAAACCCTAATTGACTAATAGAGAGGTCTTGGCCGACCATGGATTTTCTTTTTCCTTCTGATATCAGCTAATGTGAAGGCTTTTTGCTCTCTGATCTACCATTCATGACGCTTATATCTGACGATCCTGGTTCAGAGTTTTTGCCAAGACACGGGCGACGTGAAGTATCTGAATTGCCGAATATGACATGCATGTCAAAGCGACTGTTCATTGTTCCATTTGAGGGGAAGCGCTATTCCCCTTCGAGCTCTTCCTCAAACACGTCGATGCCGCGTATCGGCGGGCGCAGGCTCAGGAAGCTCATCAGAATCTCGTTGAAATGGAATTGCAGGTCAGGTCGCAGCTGCCGATGCATTCTAAGAAGCTCACCCGTGAACCATGATCGCTCGGGGTTTTGCAAGTCGGGGTGACATCCCTGTTCCAGCAACAACCAGAGCAGAGTCTCGCAGGCAGGGTGTCGGCCGAGCTGATGGTGCTCGACCATCGTATGTAGATAGTCCAAGAATCGTCTGGTTTTGCTAACCGAGTCCTTGAAATCCCAGAGTGCCGCAGTAATGAAGATGAGGGCCGCAGTGCGGCTGACCTCCTGAGTTTGAGGATCACGCACCACGTACATGCGCGATGCGTGCGGCACCTCCGAGGGCCGCGGTCCGCTGGACAACAAGGGGAACAGCGGACTCTCCATTTGAAAAGCATCGCGCCTCTGGGGGATTTGCGCCAAGTATTCGGGGGCGCAGTGCATTTGCATCAGGTCGTGCGCCCCCCGGAGAAAGGTAACCAGCCATCGCCGGTCGGCTGGTTCGAGCATCGAGCTGGTCGGCGGCATTATGTATCGCACGTAGTGAAGCATGACCTCCACGGCCAGGTTGGATCCAGTGCGCGGTCGCATTATCCGCATAGCCTGTTCAATATAGGCTTGGGCGTCAGGCTGACTGCCGAACCGCCACTCTGAGAGGGCCATGCCGGCCAGGGCCAGGGCCAGATAATCTGGAGGAACCTGCGTAGAACCTGAAAGAGCGTTCTCAATCTGCTTCCGGGCCTGACCAACATGCCTTTGAACTTCTACAGCGTCGGGGGCTCCATTTAACTGCGCCTTCCACCGCGCACAATAGACCAGAATAACCGACTGGAAGGAAAGTGGATGCTGCGTGGCGGTGCGGAAAATTTGTTTTTTGACATGAGGGTTTTGTCCGGACCAATATGTTAATTTGGTATTCCAATAATCCACCAATTCCATGTCTTCGGGATCGCGGACCATTGGGAGGCTCGAGAATGGATCCTTTTGGGATGCATCAAGCATGGTAATAGGTGAGCCCAGTGGCATGGGGACTGTGGGTTGCGAGTATTGATCTATATTTGAGAACCTTATCGGGAGCTGGAGGGCAAGTTAGAAGCCATATTGCGGTACTAAATGTTTTGTTCGGTGTATGGATCGTGATGATTGGGCGGTTGTTTTCCATACCGAAGATTTCTGGTCGGTAGAAGGACCCGGCGCACCAATCGAGGCGACATCTTTCCCGCTGTCTGTCTCATCCCCCGAATCTTTTCTGGTCGACCAAGAATGTGAATCTTGAAGCGGTTCGTGAACCATCCCACGAGAAAACTTGCGCTGTTTCCTTTTTTCCTGCACGTGATGGCGCATGACATGGGCGCGCTTCTCCTTGGATGACGAATTTGAGTCGACAAAGTAGAACATCTGGTTCTTCTGGTTATCCGAGTTGGCCGCTCGCCTTCGTCTTTTCGGCTTTGCGTTTTGAGCACCCTCGCCAGAGGGTCCTGCTGTACACTCAGCATGGGTTCATCTCACTTCATAGATGGTCTTATAACGTACCCGGAATCTCCGGCATCGATGAATTTGAAGGCCCTGCGGATGGAATAGACGCCGAATCCACCAACCGTCGCTCGTTTCCAGACATATCGATATCTCGACAGAGGACAGTGGTGGTCGACACAGTAGGACTCTCGCTACAGCAGCATACCGGCCCGACGATCGCCAAAATTCCTCCGTTCACACTTTCGGGATTTGGACGGAATCATCGCAGACATGCAGGCGACTATCACGAAGGGGCGCGGATGCAGGATCCGCTCAAGAAAGGGCTATGAGAGGGGAGGTGGCGCTAGAGCAGATAGGAATTATATTCAGTAGATGCAACGCAAGGCGATCACGAGGATCATCGTAATCCCGCGGGACTGAAGAAGTGAGTGGTTTCACGGTCAGAAAAGAAATGCCGGGGTGTGCCGAGAAACACCAATGACCGAGTTAAGTAAAGAGGATGTGAGGGCATTTGGGTATTACCCGAACCGGACCCTCTGGCCGAGCAGCCAAGTGGGCCTTTACTCTACAACACGAGAGCAAAGTGTGTCACTGTGACTGGATGGGACCATTTACCCACTGGGGACTGGGGAGAAAAGCCGGCTTTAGTTCGGGCGAGAAGATCGGTGCCCGACAGGGGCTTAGTTCCGAAGGTCTTCCATCTTCGTAAAGATACCTTCCCGAGTATAGAGTGTATAGCCTGAATAGTGAGGTGTCAAGTGCGGAGGTGTCGAGGTCAATATTAGTCAGAAACCACTTAACGCGTCGGCTCCCGGGTCAATTGTATTTCCGGGACGCGTCTCGCGTCTCGCGTTGCGCGTCCCTGCGAAAAAAGCAGGTCCCCTTAGGTGATCATCATCAGTGACCTGACATCCACCTCTTGGTATTCGTGAGAGCTCGTTGTTTGACCGCGGCTTACATTCGGCCGTTCGCTCTCTCTGCCATGTCTTCCCTATTTGATGCTGTCCTGCAGTCCGAGCTGGGCTCAGGGTCTGCCCTCCGTGACCCTCAATCCGACCACCTGCCCAGTTCTCGCCGCTCCGAGAGCAATGGCCCTATGAGTGATATGAATGCCTTCCCTGATGATCAGGTGGTGGGAGCCAGCACATCAGCTGTCAGCCGTCTACGGAATCCTTACGCTCCTGGCCCCCCGCCCGTGATTGATGAGGCTGGAGAGAAGGTGCAGCAGGCATTCGAGGAGGTTTTGGAGACGTTCATGGAAGAGCCTTCATCATCAGCACCTCCCTCCTCTGGCGAGGCTCTGAGTGACAAGTACTACATCGCACAAATAAAGGGCATGAAGAAATTCGAGCTGTCGACACTTTACGTGGATTTCACCCACCTGAGCTCCCTGGAGAACCCCATCCTGGCCGATGCCATTGCCAGCCAATACTACCGATTCCTTCCGTTCCTTACCAAAGCTCTCCACAATCTGGTCGCCAAATATGAACCAGAATACTTTGTTTCACACAGATTGGCCTCTAGCGCTTCTACACAACCCAGCGCATCCGTGGCGTCCGCCTACTCCAATGTCAATGACAACCCTGATTTGGAGCGTCAAATCCGCGAGAAGACTCGCCACCAACAGACGGACAAGCTTTTTGCTCTCGCCTTTTACAACCTGCCGCTGGTTTCCCGGCTCCGCCAGCTCCGTACAGAGCAGATTGGAAGATTGCTTTCGGTCTCGGGAACCGTTACGAGAACCTCCGAAATCAGACCCGAATTGTCACTCGGAACCTTCATCTGCGAGGGCTGTAAGACTGTCGTTCCAAACGTCGAGCAGACCTTCAAGTACACCGAGCCCACGGAGTGCCCAAATCCGACGTGCGGTAACCGCAATGGCTGGCGCTTGGATATCGGCAAGAGTACCTTTGTCGATTGGCAGAAGATCAAGCTTCAGGAGTCGTCTCACGAGATCCCCACTGGCAGTATGCCCCGCACTATGGATGTTATCCTGCGCGGTGAGATGGTCGATCGTGCCAAGGCCGGCGAGCGTTGCATTTTCACAGGTACCTTGATCGTCGTGCCCGACGTGAGCCAGCTGGGACTTCCCGGTGTCCGTCCGGAAGCTGTCCGTGACAATAACTCTTTCCGTGGAACCGAAGTTGGCGGCGGTGGTGTGTCTGGTCTCAAGGCCCTGGGTGTTCGTGATCTGACCTACCGCCTGGCTTTCCTTGCCTGCATGGTGACCCCGGATACTACGACACCTGGCCAGAAACCCGAACAGCAGCTCAATGGCCAGTCAAACAACATTCTGGCGTCATTGAACCAGAACCCCGATCCCGATACGAATGACGACAAAGCCCAGGAAGCTTTCCTCCAAAGCCTCACACCCACCGAGGTTCAGGATTTGAAGAGACTGGTCCACTCAGAGTACATCTACTCCCGACTAATTGACTCGATCGCGCCAATGATCTATGGTCATCGCCAAATCAAAAAGGGTCTCCTTTTGCAGCTTATCAGTGGTGTCAGCAAGAAGACAGCCGCGGAGAGCCTGCAACTGCGTGGTGATATCAACATTTGTATTGTTGGTGATCCGTCCACCAGTAAGAGTCAGTTCCTGAAGTGAGTAAACCAGAATGACCCTACTACGAATTTAAAATATTAACAAGTCACCCAGGTACATCTGCTCCCTGCACCCTCGCGCAGTCTACACATCTGGCAAAGCCTCCTCTGCAGCCGGTCTGACGGCATCCGTCGTAAAAGACGCAGAGACCGGAGAGTTCACCATCGAAGCCGGAGCCCTAATGCTAGCAAACGGTGGCGGAATCTGCGCCATCGACGAGTTCGACAAGATGGACATTGTCGACCAAGTCGCCATCCACGAAGCAATGGAGCAGCAAACCATTTCCATCGCCAAAGCCGGCATTCACACAACCTTGAATGCCCGTGCCTCCATCCTGGCCGCTGCCAACCCCGTTGGCGGTCGGTACAACCCCAAGCTAACTCTGCGCCAGAACCTGAACTTCAGCGCGCCCATCATGTCTCGATTCGACGTGTTCTTCGTCGTCCGCGACGAGCCCAAGGAACACGTTGACCGCAGCTTGGCGGAACACATCGTCAACGTGCACATGAACCGTGACGAGGCTGTCGAACCGGAGCTGAGCACGGAGCAGCTGCAACGCTACATCCAGTTCGCGCGGACATTCCGTCCCGTCTTCACGGATGAAGCCAAGGCTCTCCTCGTTGAGAAGTACAAGGAGCTTCGCGCCAATGATGCGCAGGGCGGTATGGGTCGCTCGTCGTACCGTATCACTGTCCGTCAGCTGGAGTCTTTGATCCGATTGTCCGAGGCCGTGGCCAAGGCCAACTGCGTCGAGGAAGTCATCCCCAAGTTCGTGATCGAAGCGTACGACCTCCTCCGCCAGAGTATCGTGACGGTGGAGAAGGACGACGTCGAGGTTGAAGACGACGTGCCTGCACATGGCAATGACGTGGACCAGGAGATGGGTGATCGGGACCGTGATGGCGATAGCCCGATGCGCGAGGATGGAGAAGAAGCGCAGATCCAGGCCCAGGCCAAGACCGAGAAAACCAAGACCAAGATTACCTTCGACAAGTACTCCAAGATCCTGAACTTGTTCGTGCAGCGCATCCGCGAGGATGAGGTAAACCAGGGCGAGGGTGTCGAGCAGGAAGACCTGATCCTGTGGTACCTCGAACAGATCGAGGGTGAGCTCAACACAGAAGACGACTACCAACGCGAGCGCGAACTGGCCGCCAAGGTGTTGAAGCGCAGTGTCAGGGTGAGTTTGACTTTTCCTTCCGATTCGATTTTCAATTATGCTAATTATCTACAGGACCGAGTCATCCTTCGTATTTCCTCGAGTCTTATGGACGATACCGATACCCAACAATCCGCAGAGGACAAGATCCTCTACGTGATGCATCCCAACGTCGCGTTAGAGGAGATGTAGGCAACGCCCATTTCTCGCTTTATTTCCTTTTATTTTCTGGATTGGTTGTTTAGCATTTTCAGGGCGGATTCAATTGGTGCAAGGGGATTATGAGTGATGATATCCATTATTTCTGTTGATTTTATGGCACTAGGCATGAAATGTATACTTGAGAACTTGGCTCGATTCTTAGTAGATTCTGTAACAAAATTGACGTGCCCAGTGTATATCATTTCATCACTCGCTCAACTCCATGTCCCGTTAGCAGGCCCGAAGTACCCAACAGCTGGCATTGCTTTGTACGGTACACCCTGCGCGTCGGCAGTATTCAGGTACACGGTATTTCCCCACCAGTCAGGGAAAGTGGCACCGGGGTAGGAGATGCAAAAGAAGATAACAATGCCACTAAGTGCAAGTCCTGTATCAAGCGCAGCTGCCAGGATGTAGTTATACTTAGTCCACCAAGCAAAGAAGCGGCGCTTAATAAAATGATTGAAAACAAAGTTGACCAGTGCCCAGCTGGAATAGTTGATTCCGGTAGCTAAAAGATATCAGTGATGAACAAGGCAACGAGGATATATCAAACATACCAGGCGGGACATTATAAGTGCCCACGAAGATTAGAGGCCAGTTGATAAACTTCCAAAACTGGCGTCTGGTATAACGGTAGAGGAAGAACGTCACAAGCGGAGCAAGAGCACCAATCCAGAAGAAATGCAATAGGGGGGAATAGATCTCGCCGACGGAGTAAAGACGCCTCGGGCCAACAAGACCCCAGATAACAGAAGAAGAATAGACGGTGCGACCATTCGGACAGGAAAACCCATCAGCCTGGTCCGACTCACAGATCCCCGAGATATTACCCAGCATCCAAAGCGTAACGCCCGCTTGAGTGAGCGCGCCCAGGATAGTGGCTACGCCCTGCGCCATGAAGCAGGTGCGCGGCGGCACTTTCAGATAGTGAGCCAATTTCATATCCATGGCGAAGTAAACACCCTGTCCCACGACGTCCGTGGAGATGATTTTGAAAATCATATTGGCTAGCGGCTTGCCTTCGAACATGTATCCGCCGATAAACTCAGCAAGAACGTTCAGCTGATTGGCGTCCACGTTCGTGATGCCTTGCACGATGCCGCAAGGTACCATGTACACAACTGGGATGATCAGTCCCAGGAAAACTCCGTAAACGGGGAGCTTGGTCTCGTATACTTCGACCATCGCGATGGCCATGGCCATGATAATCACGATAATGGCGGCGTACCAGTACCACGGCGTCCGGCGGTACGAAGCGCGGATGAGTCTCGCGTGGATGTCGAGCTTATTGCGGCCCTTGAGGGCAGCCCACAGGTCACGACCATGCCAGATGGCGATGTGCGAGAGCACAGAGGTGATAGCAGCAAACGAAAGCCCGTATACAAAGGCGAAAGTTGCACTCAAGAATGGAGGCGAGTAGTTCCGGTAAGCTGTCGTGTCTAGACTGTTATCTGCAGAGATGACTCGAGATGTATCATAGGACGCGCCTGTGTTATCGTACACGTCGGCTGTCATCAGCGGGAGGTAAGCCGTGAACCAGGTGTTGGTGTAGTAGAGGGCAGGTGTAACGATCCAGTAGAAGAAGGCGAAGCCAGCGAAGACATTCAATGCAGCCCACGCCGGTGACAGGAGCGGGTTCGTGTTGTAGGCGATTTGGCTCCAGTCGAAGGTGATTGGACTTAGACCAAGACCCGTCTGCATTCCGAAGAGTTGGTTGACGATGACGTTCTTGGGCGCGATCCAGCAGACCCAGGTGAAATAGGATAGCGCGGTGAAGATTAGACCGGGGAAGAAGTACCAGACAAAGGCACCCGTCATGACGTATAGAAAGAAGCGGAGACGGGAAATGCGCCATCCATCTGCGATGCGGTTGGCGCGCGAATGCAATGTTTCTAGCATGGCGCAGTTGGATAGCACGCCCGGCCAGATGATGCGAGCGGGTTCGACAAGCCATGGGGCTGCGAGACCTGCAACGCCGAATCCAAGGAGTTGTGCAACGAGGACGATGAGCACGTAGAAGCCGGGTTTGAGATTGAAATTGTAGAAGTTTTTGCTGGAAGCCTGAATGATGTTTGTCGCATCGGCTGAAGCATACCCAAAAGAGACATTGCTCATGATAACGATGAGTGCATGCTCTTTGATATTGAACGTCCGGTCCGGATTAACCACAAATGTCCCCAAAGGACCGAGTGGGATGGAGGTGAGAGGGAGCGTCTTTGCGAGGAACACGCCGATCGGATAGGCAAGCAGCTCCGCCACTAGGGCTACGATATGAACCGACGGATAGCGCAGCGAGAAGAACTGGTTAATGCCAGACCCGAGAATGGTGAACACGATGCCCAGAAGCCACATTCGCACCGTATTGACCGGCATACTGGGGTCATCCGTTTCGGGGACGACGGCCCTAACTGTTGTCGCTGTTAGTCCATCAACTCGGCCAGAGCTGAACTATGCACTCACCTTCGGGGAACGGAGAGCGATGTGACTCATAGCTAAACTCCTCATCCGTATTCTCGTTCTTTTCCAGCTCGATTTTGTCGAAGCGGCCTTCAGCTACCTCCTCGTCTGCTCTGACGAGCACGGGTTTGATAGTCTCGGTATCCAACTCCTTGGAATCCATGGTATAGATTGTTACGCAGGCTCAGCGCATCGTTTCCCGGAAAATTTCCAGTTGGACACGCACCACGGGCCCTTTTTCTATGGCGGCTTGAACTCGCCATGGTCGGGTTTTAGCGCAACAACGCGGGGAAACAGAGATAAGGCGTTGCAACGGTTGATTTCCCGGTGAAGAGGGGAAATCAGATTCGCTCAAGATAAGCAAGTTGAACAGTGCTTTTGTGTCTAGTATATATACTCTGTTTTGGCTCTGGGGAGATAATGGACTGTAAGTCATTGCTTGTCACCTATGAAGGTGTGTACAGAACAAGACATCTTGGAATACAGGAAGGTCAGGCCTCGTTATCAGCAAAGCCACAAGCATCAAGTTTGCTTTAGTATGCTCTAGTGTGCTTTTGGCGATGGAAGATAGTGCGAGATAGAAAGATAAGAATGATAAAGGGTTGATTTGTCGAGCAAACTATAGGTTCAAGTCGGAGATGAGGCCCAAGCAGAAAATCAAACCAACCTGACAATGTAGACCGCAAGTCCGAAGTTTCATCCTCCAGCATTAGTCTGCACGGAATGACGCCTCCAAGGACTAACAATCTTAATGAAAACTTGGAACTTCACCGCTAGTTGATATTTAGCAGATGGATATAGGTCCCTGCCGTAGGTACATCAATAACCTTGGAATATGTGCGGTCGGATATTGCCTGTACACCCTGATCCTGGTTGTTGAGAACAGCTTTAGGGAAGCGCTCATGCACGGCAATTTCAACGGTGACCTACAGATGGGATTGCACATGTTAAGTGGTGAATGTCCTGTGTCGAATTGTTCGAGAAAAGCGGTGTTGCTGGTTACCCAACAGTGCTTGCGACTAGGGCTGGTCCGGAGTGCGCCTCAAAATATTCCCCGGCTACTCACCTTACCTCGACTCTGACTGGAGTCTAGGTAATCACAGAGTCATGTTATGACTTAGGAGGTGTGAGATCTGGTCGCCATAGGCATATCTAAGAGGAACGCGCTGTGGTGCTTGATCGCTGCAACTGAAACTGCACGGAGGCCCCTCCGACCGGATGGGCCTCCCGGTGCAAATTGAGTTCCTCACACTGCAGCCTTTGTACGGTGATTGCACCTCGTGTGTCACATTCCTCCGATGGGATCGGGGTTCAGTGATCTGGTACCCCGGGCCCCATGGGGTGTACATTCCATAATTCAGCCTATGGGCTTTGCGTACAAGCACGGGGGAGATTCCGTGCACTGAGACGTGCAGCTGTGGCAACTGAGCTGTGGCTGCGACAGACAAATGGTTCAGTTAATAGAGGCGAAAACTGGATAATCCGATGCAGCAAGTTTCGTTTCTTTAGAGGCTGGGAATTGCAGATTAGATGGCTAGCAGTCCGTACTCTTTAATGGTATGACGCTGTGTTCAGCCTCTGGACTTTTGGCTGTAGGACTAGGCCTACCCTTGCTTTGCTGGATTTGGTTGAGAGATCTTGGATCTTGCATATGAGATGCACTTGCAGATGCAGATGCAGGGAAGCCCCGGAATGGGGCGATGGGACCAAGCGGGTGGTGGCTATTGATGATTCGTATCCAATCGATGTGTGATGCAGCATGTCTTTCTCTCAAGGGTCAATGGCCAAACAGCCATTGGGACTAGAATAGACTAGCATAGTAGATGCATACACACCTCTCGACCTGAACCGTTACAAAAGTACATACACAGTCTATGGACAATTCCTCCTGGACAGTGTAGTGGACCTGCCCTTTCCGTCGTGCAAAATCATTCAGGAGGTCCAGCCCTCATTTCCACACCTCCACTGTCGGGCATCCAGGAGGATTAGAATATCCACCGTCCTCAAGAACCCAAAGTATCCGGGGATATGGTAGCTAGCACTGTTCCAAAGCTAATGAAATACCGAGAGTTCGGGAAAGGGGGGAACTACGATCCTGATGTGATTGTTGATCGGTGGGCCGCGGCCCGAAAGCCTTCTCCCGCCTAGCGACAGCACCGAGGCGAAGTACCTGTCAAATCTACGGAGTATATTCGGTCGAAGTGAGGAAATCACTGAAACCCTAGTCGGAGCCATCAGCCCCCCTTATTCCCCGTTTCCCGGGCCGTAAGCACAACTTCCACTGATCAGAGTGCGTGCTTTTCCCCCGGAACACTACATGTAAGCCAGAGTGGATTCGGACATGTCTTATGAGCGATGATCATAGACCTGAAAAAAGGGCAAGCAGGGTTCTAGGGTTGTCGGGGAACCCAGGGTGGCGGATGCATCTCCACTTGGGGCCGGGGAAAGGCTGCGCGTCCCGGCAGGAATAGTAAGCAGACCGATTAGTTACTTGGGAAGATGAGTCGAGTTCACTAGAATTAAAGAATTGTAAGAGTTTGACCGTGATCTTATGATGGGTACGATTGGCAGGACCGAAGCCCAAAATATGCAATCGCGGTTGAAAATGGACGATTCTTTGTCTTGAACTTGAAAGGCCCAGGCCGTTGGCTTGGGGGAAGTCTAGACCGTAACAAAGAGTAGCAACGGAGCCTCTCCGTGGTGGAAATAGGTCCCCGCTCATTCGCGAAAAACCAGGCCGCATTCCATGATCCGGGTTTATTCCGGGCTTATCTAGCATGATTCTAGTGTTATGTGTTGATTTCTCTTTACTCATATCTTACCCTAGGTATGCAGTATGAAACGATACATACCACAAAGAACAACTGTTCGAGTCGATTTAGATATGCCGTACATCAATAGTTTTTCCAGGGTCTTTAATAGTTTATTGGTGTTTGATCCTTTGACACAACGTCTCAAGCCTTTTCCCCTAACTATGTGGAGACGAAACAATATTCGGGCCCGCCCGTGATTTAGGGCGTTCCAAATAGTGGTTCGGGGAGGTTTCCTAGTCCACATGTGAGCACTAGATCCTCTACGGCCCGAGTGAAGCGGAAGAACGAACACGCGTTCTGGCCAAAATCCATGCCCTAGCAAAGTACTAACTATTTCCCCGATGCTCTGGCTGTTTGCTTTTTGGTTTCCTTTCTACACACCATCATCTCGAGCGACACGTCAATACCCCAACATGCTCTCTTTTGACCGCTAGACGCCCACACAACTCATCTATCAAACATTTCCCTGTTTGCGTCCTGTCCGATTATCAACAATCTCAACATATCAGGAAGCGGTGAATTCCAACGCGTCGTGATTGGGAGATTCGAATCAGGGCTAAAGTATAGAGTACAGAGTACTTACATACTGTACACCGCTGGACAATCTGATTTTTACCGGGCCAGTGCCCCCGCTGCAGCCTCTGTTGGGCAGCCATTTCGGAGATCGCATCCTAGGCAAGGGGAAAAGTCTTCAGCTTCACCTTAATTCAGTGATCAGTTTATTCTGAGTACTTCTATACATCTTACACAGAGAGGTGTACAGAGTACAGTGGACTGAATACGATCCGATCTTCCCCGGCTAAAGTTGATACATCGGATTGGGCGGCTGTCAAAATAATTTAGCCAATTTCCCTTTTCTCATTTGGTGCGCTGATCCCAGTCTACCGATTGACTGATCGCCTGCACGGAAGCCGCTCCCGCCTGATTGTCACTGAAGTTTTTATTTTTTTTACTTTTTTTATCTTTTTATTTTTTGTTTCGGTCGAGACTGCAAGGGTGCATCGGGAGTCTAGAAGCCTTTCCCCGGCTTTGATATGAACCCTTTCACACCGTCTTGATAAACACGCCACGCCCTCTTTCGATTCTCTCCTACTTTACTTCACCATACTTCACTTTATCCTCGCTTTCCTCTCTCGACTCTCTCTCATATCTTCTCAAATTTCTCAGCCATCACCATCACCATCCATACATCCTACATATCACCACTATGGTGATCCCAATACAGTCGCGCCTGCGCGACATGGCACTCGCCAAACAATCCCCGATTGCGCCTGTCACCTACACTGATCCGGCACAAGTGACCCTCAGTTGGAGTGGTAGCTCCTTTGAAAGCCTACTGTCGAATCCATCTGCTCCTCCTCCAACCCCCACCGACTCTCTTCTCGACATCTCCCCGCGCAAGTCTTCCTTCTCCAGCGAGTACGGCATGGGAGCAGCATGCGCTTTCCCCTCCTGGCCCAACCGTCCCTCTCTGGCCAGCGCCGACTCAAATGATTCCTTCACCAACAACGCCTACCTCTCTGATGAAGATCTGCTGTGGATGCCCGAGAATGCAGCAGTTGCTGAGGCCGTCGATGAGGCAGGACCCCAGTTGCCTGAGATGGCCTCCTCAGCGACCATGGAGCAGCAAATCCAGCGAATGCAAGCAATCGCTGAACAACAAGATCGCCTACGCTTCCTGGCCAAGGTCGAAGCCCACGGCCGAGCCACCCAAGCCCAGCGACAGACAAAGCACAACAAACTCGAGGTGATCAGCGAGCGCAACACCGCACCATCCAAGCCTAGGAAGCGTCGCGTTGTCCCTGGCCCCAAGCGTCGCACCCACTCCTCATAGGCCAAATGCCTAAGCATATCACATCCAGGGGTGCAGCGCGGGCGCTGTCCAGATTCCCGACTATCTTTTCTTCGCTATGCCGCCATAGCCACTTTTTTTTTTTACCACACATAATGTTTTCTTCCAAACCCCACTATGTCTAACCCTCCAAAGCTCTATGCGGTCCGCTCCGACTGCTTATCGGCGGCCCGTGATATGAGCCCAACGTGAATCAAATGACGGGGCTTAGGCAGCTGCAAGATTCGCACCGTCAGCAGTGCCGATCAGCAGCGCGCAAGGTTCATCCTGGGTGGTACTGGCTCATGATGCCTGTCCCTTATCACACATTGCGGGATCAATCTCCGTCTCGGCCACCCCCGCGCTTACCTAATTCTTCGCTGTGGGCGCTTCCACACTTTATCAAATCCTCACACCGCTGATTGCGCCCTGACTCGTACTTCTTCTTTCTCTCCGACATTGCGCATGGAATTGCAGCGCAATATCCCGGTTTTGCTTTTTCCAGTTACCCTTTCCGATCTTCTGACGACTGCATTCCTGAACATGGACCCGGTGTTTCTTTTTTTTGCTTCTCCATTTGCCGTGTTCTAGCGTGTTCTTCAGATACCCACAATACCCCAGTCATGTACCCCTCCTATTCATTTTCGTTCCGATTCTCGCTCTCTTTATTTTCTTCGCGGTCCGCGCACAGCGCAATATCTCTTTTCTTGGAAAGAGGGAAAGCGCCGCACACCTCCTCGGTCACCTCGAGTGTCGGTGTGTGATTGTGAGCTGGCCACCGACTGTTGGGCATAGCCCATCGGTACTTTTGATCTTAGGTAGCCTAGCTTGAAACAAGCCGTCTATTCCTAGATACTTCCCTTTGTAGAACAATCCTCTTGTCCCAAAAACACAGTAAATATAAATCCACAACACGTGTCTGCCACCACGCCCGTTTCAGCCATGTCCGCCTCACATATCGGCTTCTAATGTGGATGGTCGCCTCGGATCCCGGGACTATGGCTCGCGTTCGCCCTAAGCATGACATGTAACGGTGAGATTACCAGGGTGGACTGCTACACCGGGACAACTTTCTCCGTTGAACCGTTATCGGAATGGTAAGCCCGGGGAATAAGCCGAGAATGACTCGAATCAACGGTTCTCACGTTGGACGTTCCATCGCATCGCATTCGTATCTTGATCCCGATGCTGCGTTGACTTCGCCACTGCAGCGGTAAATAGGTACCTATGTTCATGATCGGTCTCTGGGGTACTTATGTACCTGGGTACATGCGAAGCACGACATTCAGATGCAGGGATCAGAAGCCAACCTTGGCATTAAGGTATAAGTGTTATTCATATAGGAGCTGTCGGAGTTTCTTAAATACCAAGAATGGGCCATTGTCGCGCTCATGTTCTTGAGCGAATGTAATCTATTTCTTGACGCTGTGGTACATATTCGATTCTGTTTCAGAGTATTTTGAAGAAGGAATGGTAGTTGAATCTCACCAGAGTCTCGTGGACACCTGTTCGAGGAAGAGAGGAAGAGATTTTGACGGCGGCTTGTCTTGGCCAGCACTTTGCCTATAGGACCTCTTACCGAGCCCTTGTTTTCTTTACAGGGTTTCCTCCCTTCTTGGAGGTTCGGTCGTTCTATGGATGTGGGATCCGAAGAGATTCTTGCCATTAGTACGGGGAGTGTAAGGTGCGCTAATGTAGCTGCGCTGGGTACTTCGATCGAAACGACTCCATCTATAACTTTAGAACTGCCTAGAACATGACACAATATGTAACACATGACTGGCTGAGCCGCTCCCGATAGGCTTAAGGGCCATTCTCCTGCTTGGTGCTAGTTGGTCGGCGACCTGGAACTTTCGAACCCTTCTCCCAAGCCGTCGATGACCCAAAAAGAATTTATGCCTGTTTAGTACAAAGCTCGAGAGCCAAGGACTCCTAGGGATGTTGTAGAGAGTATGGCGGCAATATCAGTGCTTCCGTCATTAGCTAGGAAATCGACCTCATTTTTATGCCTCAGAATCTTCTCAAGCTGCTCTGATTTGCCAGTGGCATACAAGATCCGGGCGGTAGTAGCATGGAGTTCTAAGAGTTCTGGACTTGGGGGTTCGAATCAGGGGTCGGCAGCCGTAGTGGAGACGATCCTCGAAGCCGGAGAAAGGGCCCATACGAAATGAGTCGGCTTGCAGTTCCTGATCGTGTATTGATGCGCGACTTCGGTCTTTTCTAAAGCAAAGCCAAAACTCCTGAAAAGTGTATGGATTAGTCAATTTAATGTCATCGCGTTGCGGTAGTCGTTGATGCTCTCGTGTGTAAAGCTAAGCTTGTTCCGTACCGATGGGAAGCACCGGTTCAGATTCACCCGGATCTCTGCTTTAACGTCTCGCTCAACGTCAGTGTCCCACTTGCCGAGGGAGAAAGGCACTATATATGCGCACTCGGTGTCGCAGTCTAGTGTTTCCGTATCGCTTGGGTCAAGAGAGATGCTCGGATCGACCGCTCCGGAAACAAGACATCTGTACCCGTCCCGCTTCAAATATCCCTTCTTGATCTGATTAATTCGAGTGGCCGACTCCGAGGTCATATACTCGGCGGCACCCTCGATCCCGAATCGAGGCGTGGTGACACTTGGGGTGCGGGATATCGTCTTCAACGGATACAGAAGCCCATCAACGAGGGACTTCGCGTAGTTTTGGATTTGGCCATCGGATTGCAAGTGTGTATATCGGTTCCTAGATTCTGTTTCCCGTCCGCTGGAAGATTGTCAAGAAAGGCCTGCAATAGTCGTACAGTATCATCTTCCGGTCCGGCTGCTTGGTACTGACGCAGACGGTCCATCTTGGTGTGCGAGGCGCGGCCAGAGGGAGAGAGGACGTAAAGGCAACGCAGTCCGCTCCTTCCTTTTCACAGGAAACACGGCCGTAAGTGCGACAGGGCGGCAATGTCAATCCGGTAGAGTGAACGAACGGAAGGATGGATAAAAGCGTGGAGGACCCGAGTTGGGCGAGGGCAGACTCCTACTAGCTGACCTTATGGTCCTCTGTTCAAGTCCGTACTAGTACTATAATGCTCGGATACCTATACCCGATGCCGAAATAGGAAACGGACTTCTTTATTTCCAAAAAAAGAAGAAAAAAAAAGAAAAACAAAAAACAGAGAAAAACAAAAGGTGACCGTGTCGTTCACCTGGAGCATTTGATAACTTCTTCCCAACGCCTCATGAAGTTTATACCCAAGTGGCACCTGCTTAGACAAACTCAGGCCCAATATAATTTGGGTAAAATGGTATTCTGACATGATATTATGGCTAACATATTCTAAAGACCCTTTCCAAATAGTTCTTCTCCGACTTCCTTCAACAGCGGCTCCTTCCGCAATGCCTCTATCTTGGACTTTGCAGCAACCATCTCTGTTACACCCATTGCACGACAAAGATCAATGAGCGCCCCATCCACCGGAGCTTCATAGATGAATAGACCAAGTGCAAATAAGAAACCGTGCAGAGCTTCAAGACTCTGCCCTTCCTGGCTAACAGCTTCCAGCAAAGAAGCAGCCAGCTCTACTTGATCTTCTTCTGAAAGCGGATCCGGCTTTCCGTCGAAGCGAACATTGTGATTGTAAGCAGCGAGGTTGTATGCAAAGGAAGATGCAACGACGCGGAGATTGTTCTGCGAGTCTAATAGGGAATTGGTCGCGAGTCGAAGACAGATCTCTCGCAAGGGCGAAGAGGATGAAACGAGTTGGTGTGGGTAAAGCGGGGTGCTGAAGAGGTTGCAGGCAAGCTGGAGTGCGACAATGCGAAGGTTATAGGGACATGAGGAGAGATCTCCCTGTGAGAGTGGCGAGAGGAGTGTGAGGAGGGTAGTGTGGTTGGTCTCTTCGGCAAAGTAGCCGCTCACGCGTGGATCAAGGAAAAGTAGGCGAATGAGATCCACGACTGCAAAGTGACTGTCACTTGGGAGAGTGGGATAGGTTGATTGAAGAGTGGCAGCGAACGCGTGGAGGTCAGGTACTCTTGTATCCGCAGCAGGGGCATTGCCGTTACTTGCAGTGTGACGAAGCTTGACAAATTCGATGACTGGCGCGATGCCCTGAACCTCCTTGAAATCGGTTGGAAGCTTTTGCAGGAGCTTATCAAGCGGCGGGACTTTCTTATACATGACGAAATTGGAGATAGGCCGTTGCAAGCTGGGCAGTCGAAGGTTCTGGTGAGGATGAGGTGGGTGAGCCATCTCGAGGAGCATGCGCACATTGCCCTTCAGTTGAGCTGGGTTCGCACCACTCCATTGGTCGAGCTTCTGTCCTTTGACGAAGGTAATGAAAGTTGGCGTCGCGCGTACACTGTACTTCATGCCCACGTCGCGAGCAAAGCCAATATCAACCTTGATGAGTCTTCCTCTGCCACCAACTTCCTGTGCAAGCTCGTCGTATATCGGATAGACAGCTTTGCAAGGTGGGCACGTGGATGACGTGAAGAAGATGACGGCGCAAGAGTCTGATGCCGCAGCCAACTCGCTTTGAAGCTGACTGAGGTTGCTTACATTGCGTACCGTGTGTGGTACCGGATGAGACGCAGCTGAGACCTGAGGCATTTGAAGGGGAGGGACGGGCCTTGAAGGTGATGGCTGAACATTTGGACCCAGAGTGGGTCCCGTACCAGTGCCTTGCGTGACACCCTTTAGAGCCATTTCTATTTGAGGCTTTATCATCTGTCCAAATGGAGTGTCCAAGAATTGGCGAGGCAGATTCCGGATATGATCAGGAATACTCTTGCCGACCAAAAACATGGCAAGATCCTGGGTGAAGTTGTTGCAATTATGTAGAAAGAGATCGTAAGACTGCAACGCGTTAGTATTGAATGTTTGGAGATTCAGCAGATTTAGCTTTTCTCATATAGACGAACCTCAGGGGTATAAATATCACCCAAAGAGCCCAGCCATTCTTCAATCACCTCGGTTGGCAGCTCTGTCGTTCCCAATTTAAGTCTCTCCATCGGCTGTCCATGATGGGTGGTGCCAGGCGCAGCGGTCTGAATGCCTTGACCATAATAATACTCGACGCCGTTCATGACAATCGAAGTATGATAGATGGCATCAATTTGCGTGCCTGTCAATTGCATAGAGAACTGCTCAAGTTAATAAAACAGGACATCATTTGTCGATGTGCCGGCTTGTACGTACCTGGCGAGCAAGACCCTGCATAAACCAATCAGTTAGGTGTACTACATATACGGATAAGGAGATATCGCACCTTTGACAGGTCATAGACGTAGAGTTCGACGTCCATGATGGGTGTACTTGCAAATGAGAACCCTTGAACAGAGTAGAGCTGATAAATGATAAAGCGCTGGGGCAGGCAGCGATCGGATCACGTCAGCGCCCGCCGATCCACTGCCTTCGACCGTTTTCTACTTCGCTTCAAGCTCAATTTACTCTTATCATATGTAAACTGGACAAGCAAGGTAGAGAGGTTGACATGGTATGCATCCTATATAGACATATAGACAGATTTTTTATACTTTAAACGGGAGCTATTGGTATGTTTTTATGTTTCCCATGTTATACTCATTTTTCACTCCCCCGTCAGTAGGCTTGTCTAGTGCAAAATACACGCAAACAATGGGTTTTCTTGTCATATAATTCAGACTTGGTGTAGGGGCAATTACCTAGCTAACTAGGTATTGTAAATTACAAATTGACCATTGTTCACAAAGAACAAAAAGCGCTCCCAGAAGTCATTGATATCCTACCATTACAACCAATCATTGTCCCGCATCACCCTCCACCTCAGCATCATGGCTCTCCAGATCTCTTGATCACTTGATCTCTCATCAACGACACACCTCCTGGCCTCCAGCGCAAGCTGCGACGCCTTCCAGCCAGGAACATGGTAAGCCAGCCATATCATTTACACCGCGAAACCAACCCACTAAGCAACGCGAACACAGCCTCCCAAAAGGCGCGGACCCCCCGCCAGCTCTTCTGCAGGCCCCAAGCGCGCGCGCCAGTCCAAGCTCGCCAAAGAGAACGACATCACCGCTGAACAAGAAAACGAAATCAAAGAGGTATTCCACCTCTTCGCCAATGCGCACGAAGACTTCCCCGCCGAGAAAGAGGGTGTCATTCCACGCGAAGACGTGCGCAAGGCTATGGTGTATGTCTACTCCGTACACTTCATTCTCCACTCTCCCTCTAGCATGCCTTTATATACTATCTTACCACATCACTGATATCATCCTCAACAGAGCCCTAGGCCTCCCACCTACAGACTCAACTGAACTTGCCGATATCCTCACCGCGCTCGATCCCACCCTAACAGGCCAAGTCCCCTACAGCCCCTTTGTCACGGTATGCGCTGCGAAACTGCGCTCCCGCGACGACGATGCCGTGGTTGCAGAGGTCGATGATGCCTACCGGCTCTTCACGCGCGGGGGGAGTGGACCGATCTCGCTGGGCCATTTGCGACGCATTGCGCGCGACTTGAAAGAGGACTCGGTGGGCGATGACCTGCTCAAGGATATGATTATTGAAGCTAATGGCGGCGCGGGACTGAGTGCTGGTGTTACGCTGGAGCAGTTCCATGATGTTATGTCCCGGGCAGGTGTTTTTTAGACGAGGTCCTGTTGTACAGTACATTGGAAGACTGGTTCTTTTCTTTTCGGGCTGAGATATTGGATTGGGCGTTATTTGTGACTGGGCGTTGGTATTGCATAGCGCTGAGAATTTATGGATGTTTTGATACGATAGTACTGTGTTCTCTACATGGAATGTCTCATGAGAACATCTACGCAGTTAATGCCACGATGGAACCATGACCCGTTTAGACCTTGTTTGATTGTAGATACACCCTTGCATCCCATTGCAAGTCGAAGAATTAAGACCCGTACCGAAAAAAAACCGCGAAGAAGACACTCGTGAAGAAAAGACAATAAAGAAAAGAGTGGAGGAACAGCAGAAGACATGGCCCGCGCATCGACTATCAAAATCCTCCGAAGAAAACCCGCATCAATATGTCACTCCAGGCAGCGACGGGGAGATGCTAGGCAATGACCGTAGAGAAAAACCGTTTACTGATGACAAGTTAGCAAGCAGCTTCAAAGACATCTCAAGCCATGATCAACGTACAGAGATCTCGGCCATGCCCAGGTCCTCGCCACCGTTGGTAGCCTGAGGAGCAGTACCGTTGGTAGGGGCATTGCCCTCAGCGGGAGCGTTCTCGTTGGAAAAGTAGTCAACCATCTCGGCGTCAAGCTCCTCGACGGTCTTGGGCTTGCCGCGGGGGTTGCGGCCCCTGCGGGTGCGGCCGCTGGCAGCGCGACCACCGGCGTTCTTGTCGTTAGCGTTGCTTTTACCCTTGGCCTTGGTAGCCTTGGCGGTGGCAGGCTTGGGCTGAGATTTCTGAGCAATGCGCTCGGTAAGAGGCTTGGGGGCAGGAACGGCGGGGGCGTGGGAGGCATCGTAGACGACCTCAATCTGTGTCGACCGTCAGAGAGGAAGCACGTAATAGGTAAGCTACCAGAGACGACTAACCTTCATGGGACGACCATCAACCAGGAGCCCATTAAGCTCCCTGGCGGCCTTGATAGCGGTATCGGCCTTGGAGAAGATGATCGAGGCAATGCCACGGCTGGTGCCGTTCTGGTTGTAGGTGAGCATCACCTTCTTGACGGGACCTGCAGACTTCATGAAGTATTCCTAAAGCGGAAAGACGATCAGCATTCTCGACTGAAAGGTTGAGCTGAAACAATGGTGACCGAGTAGCGAAGGGAAACGACGGCGACAGCGCAATATAGGCGGGAGGAAATCCGGAGGGAAAAGAGCATCAGTGAGCACACAGCGGCGACCGGTAAACCGGTTCTGTATATATCACAAGTCCAAAATTTCCCACGCGAGACTATCTGCTCCGGTCACACCTTGCGTCCCCAGGAACCCCCTCAAATTTTTCCGACAAAGATCCATGCCAATATTCATAGTGTCCTTCCATCCACGAATCCATCAATTGAGTGCGCAAGTCCTCGAACGACGGGTCCATGCTCCTAAGAAGCATTCGTCAATGCACCCGCACCACTTGCATTTTAGAGAGCCAGGAGTCCCGTCTTGTGTCCTGATGTGCGCCCTCGAGGTGATAAATCTTGTAGCATGATAAGACACCGTCCAAGTTGTGCTCGGAGCCACTGTAACGGGAATCACCCCATGGAGCAGTGAGAACACCGGGCGAGATGCTTGAAAACAGCGTCGTCGCATGTATATATAAAGTAGCGTCGCCCTCAAAGGTCTTTGCTGGTGCTCTGATGCGCTCGCTAATGCCCTCTTAAAGCTCAACGAAAGAGTAGAATCTCGAACATGGTCAAGATGGGGGACTGTTCATCTCCGATCCTTAGCACATTACTCAGATTGACAATGCGGGCGGATCGCTTCCAACTGGGAATCATTGCGGGCAGTAGTCATCTTTTCATAGTACCAAGACAGAGCTCAATTTCCCGCTTCGCAATATGCCAACCAGCTCAAAAGACTGCAGAAGCATGTGGAAAGAGCGTGCTGTCTGTGCCAAATATCGGGCGACAACCACGAGCAGTGGAGAAGCAGGAAGGTATAACTCGGAGCGCGCGTCGCAGTCGTCTACACCTCGTGGGGTTCGAAAACAAAGATGGCGATCAAGCCAAGAGGCCTCTCGATCAACATACCTTGATATTGGCCTCGGACACATCGGCAGGCTGAGGAAGTTAGTAAAAAAGTCAATCCGAGAAAGGTCGGAGAATGGAAACAACATACCAGTCCGCTCACGATGATCTTGCTAGAAGCAGCAGGGGCAGCCTGGGGGGCGGGGTGAGCTGCCTTGGGGGCAGCCTTGGCGGCCTTTGACTTCTTCACACCTCCAACAGAGGGCTTGGCCACGCGACGGTTGTTGCTGCGACGGCGACTCTGACGACGGGTACCGACGAGGTCATCGAGAGACTTGTCCAGGTTGGCAGACATTCTGATGAGTTGATGGATGACGGGTTGGCAAAGCTGGTTGTTTGCGATCGCAAGAGAAGTCACAGGACAAACGCGTCACTGGTCGTAGAGTCACTGGAGAGCGATGGCGCCCAGAAACTGTCGTTCAAAGGGTAAGTGGGTGCTCGAGAATGATCGAGCGAGGCTTTCAGGAAAGGAGGATGGAAAGCCAGATAGTGGAAGATGGGGAGCAGGATGACTGATGGAAGAGAAGGCCCCTTCAGGAGGGAGAGGCGCAGCCCCGTCCGTCAGCGGCACTAGACCTGATTCGGTCGGGTACGTGTTTGCTCCGTTTGCACTGTCAATAGCCTCCCCGTATTGTTATTGTTCTACTTCTATTGATTTGCGCTGTCTGCCTGATTTGGTGTAGGCCGACAATAGGCATCAATCGGCCTGATTGTCCATTTCAAAAGTAATATGGCAAAGGGCAACTATAAGCCGTGGAAGTCATACTTTAACCCGCAGACGGCGATGCCTACCTTTTATGTCTCGATCTGCCCTTTGCACAAGTCACCCGAGCACAAGAGAAAGCAGAGGACATGTTGATAGGGTAGAATATTCGGATCCATTCTATATAGGTCCAGCCTGTGGTCAAAGAATAAGTATCATTGAATGATAAGCCGCCCAACTCCTCCCAAAATGAATAAAGACGTCCACATGAACAAAGACTCAGCCTGAGTGAATGAGAACATAAAAATCGCTTAAGAAACCGCAGAAAGTAAAATGGCATTAGCTCTTGAGAGCCTCCAGGCGACCTCGCATTTGCTCCAGAGTCGCCTCTTGGTCCTCGAACTCGGGCTCGTTTTCGACCGGTGTAGCTTCCACGGGCTCTGAGGCTGGCTTGACGGCCGCGGGCTGGGAAAGCTTTCCTGACAAGATCTCTTGCAGAATCTTGTCCACCTCCTCCTCTGCCTCATCATCCTCTCCCTCCAACAGCTCGTCATTAGGCATGGCATCATCGACGATTTCCTCGATGATGCCCGCCCTCACCAATTCCGTCGAGAGCTGGTGCATAGTCGATGACAGCTCCGGTAGTCGTACCAATGTATTCACGTCTTTCATGATCCCGGTAGACTTCTGAAGACTGCCTTGGATTTTGCGTACCGAGAACGCCTCATTGACCTGCATTCCCACGCTCTGCAACTGGGCACGGCTCGTCGTGAGTCGGGTGGATTGTTTCCGAATCCGCACCAGTTCTCGTGCAAATGTTTTGGTCTCGCTCATGGCCTGCTTGGCCTGAGACGGGTTGCGCTGTGCTCGTTTGGATGCAGCGACAATGTGCCCCCGGGTTTTGCTGTCGAGGGACTTGAGATGGGCGAGGTCGCGATCGAGTTGCCTGGTGTTTGCGCGGATGAGGGCATTACACTTTCTCATCTGGCGGCACGCATTAGTGGATTGAACGTAGCCTTACCAGGTCAATGACGATGAGCGGTCACTTACCTGGGCTGCTGGGTCGGGCCCAAAAAAGACTGCCTTGAGGGATTCCATAGCCAAAGAAGCCAAAGAAGCCCTTGAGCTTGTATAAGATGTGGTAGACAAGTGTTTGCTGCAAGGCAGCGGGCTGATCGTTCTCAACTGTGAGTCGTAGATTCGGCGTTATGACCTGCGCGGGGTAATAAGAAGAGTGCCCAGGTGCATTCTCTACGCAAATGGCAATTAAACAGTGGCTGATTTAATATGAACTAGCTCCAAGAATGAAGCAGAGCCGTTCACAATAGTCTCGGACACTCGAATAACATCTTATCAGTGTCGCGACGCCTGCAGTGACGAGGGGAGCCTGCTGAGTCAGCCATCGTGACGTCCCCGGCGATTTCAGGCATCAAGGCCTGAAAAGGACAAACAGAACAAACTCACGCTTCCAGTACCTTCTAGCATTCGCGCACTTGGATGCGCTTGATTGTGAGCTTCTCCTCTCCTGCGCTAAACACATCCTTCATCTCTCTTTGAAGACTCCCATTCCTCTCTCATCTCTTACTTATCGATTCAATTTTTCCTTCTACTCTATATCAAAAATGACCGATACCCACACCCCCGAAGGTAAGTTGTGGCAGCTCGACTTCCCCGCTCTGTCTCAAAACACTCGAATCTGCACATTTTGCGGATAGCTGCTATGACGTTATCCCATTGTATTCGGATTTAGTGCAGCAAGGCTTTTAATTCATTTCCATGTCTTTCAGAGATCCCAAGCTGACGTGAAATTATCGATTTTTCCAGTTACCTGGGCCCAGCGCTCCTCCGACTCCGAGCCCGAGCGCAACTACCTCTACGTTAATCTCAAGACTCCCGACGTCCCCAAGTCTGAAGCCGACCTTAAAATCACCCCCACCGAGGTCTCCTTCACCGGCAAATCTGGAAAGGGCGTAACATACAAGGTCTCGCTGCCCCTCTACGCGGAAATCGATCCCGAAAACAGCAAGGTGAACCACACCGACCGCGAGGTCGAGCTGGTTCTGCGGAAGAAGGAGCTGAAGTCGGAGTACTGGCCCCGTCTGCTAAAGGAGCCTAAGAAGTACCACTTCCTCAAGACCGACTTCGACAAGGTATGAATACCATCGATGCGATGCTGACCGGGTGGGACATTTTTGACTGACTGGATCCAGTGGGTCGATGAGGATGAGCAAGATGAGGCTGCTGAGGACGACTATGCCAACAACTTCGGCGGCATGGGCGGCGACGAGGGTGGTCTGGGCAACATTGACTTTTCCAAGCTCGGCGGCATGGGCGGTGCCGGTGGCATGCCCGACTTGAGTGCTCTTGCTGGTGGTGCTGGTGGCATGCCCGACCTGAGTGCGCTTGCGGGTGGTGCTGGCGGTGCCGGTGGTGCTGCCGGCGGTGCTGAGGAGGAGGACGACGTAAGTAGTTCCTGGAAATGAGTGTTGAGGCGCAGACTAATATTTGCTTCTAGGATGAGCTGCCCGAGCTCGAGGAGGAAACCCCGAAGTCCTCCAAGATCCAGGAGGTTTCTTAAATGAAACCTTCCGACCTGCCTATTCTACGGATTCTATGATGACCAGAAACGAAAATAAGAGTCAAGGTTTTAAGGTGGCCCGGAGATTTTGAATTGCTTGGGAATTCCCAATGGTATGAAGCAATGCGCTAAGGCCGAAGACGTTCACTTTTGCACTTGGTTTTGCCTTTATATATGAGTAGATGATCTGAGAGAAACTCGCCAAATGAATGCAATGGTAATAAACCAAGCAAGAATGACGACCTACCTCGAGAGATTTGTTCGACATTGTAGTGGCAGCAGTAGAGGTATTCTGCGATCATTTACTTTTTACTTTATTCTTTTCCTTATAAGACAGGATAGTGTACAAGTGTAATGTCATAGCGAGTGCAGGGCTTGTCCACCGCAAATCCGCGTGTGCGGGAGTCTCCAGTGATGACGCAAAGGGTCGAGTCCCAGCTGAACACCGCAAAATACACAATAACCTTCTGTGGAGCTGACATCTAATAAATTTACAACAAACTCTTATTTTCCATTTCTATCTTCACTTTTTTCCCTCGACCATCCTATTAAATACTTGGACTTGTACCTGCGTTGCAAAAGCCGTGAAATATAGTTGGAGGGCTCGCACCGTCATTGGTCAGTCAAAGATTGAGCCCGCCACACTTCACCCCTCGAATTTGTGGAGGCTTTCGACCGTCATTCTCAGTTCTCTTGAAACCTCTTTCCACCCTATACACTCCCCCCCCCCCCCAAACACCGGGACCTCTCTCGCTTCTCTGCATCAGCGTTTCTTTCTTTTCACCAGCGTCTCGGCGAACGGGCGCATCTTTCTTTTTTTTTCACCTTCCGCAACCCGTGGGCCCAAACCGCCACCATGCCTCCCAAGAAGGCTGAACAGCCGAAGAAGAAGACCAAGACGGTCGACGACAAGGTTCGCACTCCAGATATAGAACTATTCACTCCATCGGATGAGCTGCTAACATTTCCTCCCTAACCAGACCTTTGGTATGAAAAACGTACGTCGAAAAATCCGCACGCCCTCGCGCATCACGCGTCCTCCGCTTCTAGAACGCCAATAGCTAACCTCTATCAACAGAAAAAAGGTGGAGCAGCCAAAAGGCAGATCCAGCAGTTGAATGCGATGGCCGCATCCAACAAGGCCCCCGATGCCAAGAGGAAAGAAGCCGAGAAGAAGCAGCGCGAGGCTGAGAAGGCCGCCGCCGAGCAGGCCAAGCGTGAAGCCGCGGAGCTATTCAAGCCTGTTCAGGTGCAAAAGGTACCCTTTGGCGTCGATCCCAAGACCGTTCTGTGTATCTTCCACAAGAAGGGTGGCTGTGAAAAGGGCAAAAGGTGCAAGTTCAGTCACGACATGAACATTGAGCGCAAGGCGGCCAAAAAGGATCTCTACACTGATTCGCGTGAGGAGGACAAGGAGGATCAGAAGCAGGCCGACACCATGGACCAATGGGACGAGGAGAAGCTGCGCAGCGTCGTGTTGAGCAAGCATGGTAACCCTCGTACAACCACCGACAAGGTCTGCAAGTACTTTATCGAGGCGGTGGAGAACCAGAAGTATGGCTGGTTCTGGATTTGCCCGAATGGAGGCGATAAGTGCATGTATAAGCACAGCTTACCGCCAGGGTGCGTTGAAACTCTAGCTCACTCATTGTTTTACGTTCACTACGTGCTAACTCTTAAGCAGATTCGTCCTCAAGACCAAGGAACAGAGGGCGGCTGAAAAGGCTATGATGGACAAGTCCCCCCTGAACACCTTGACTCTGGAAGACTGGCTGGAGTCGGAGCGGCATAAGCTAACCGG
This sequence comes from Penicillium decumbens, assembly GCA_027569385.1. Lineage (NCBI taxonomy): Eukaryota > Fungi > Ascomycota > Eurotiomycetes > Eurotiales > Aspergillaceae > Penicillium > Penicillium decumbens. The sequence goes on from JAPDEZ010000037.1 coordinate 31,308, forward strand.
TAACCTGACACCGGTCACCCCCGAGACATTCGCTCAGTGGAAGAAGCAGCGTCTGGACAAGAAGGCTGCTGAGATCGAGGCACAGACGGCCAAAGATGCCACTGGTCGGTCTATGTTCGAGAGCGGAGACTGGAAGGACGAGGAGAGCAGTGAAGAGGAGTCCGACGATGAGGACGCCTGGAACTTGGACTCCTTGCGGAAGGAGACGGAGAGAATCCGCGAGGAGAAGGAGAAGGAGCGATTGGCAAAGGTTCATGGAATTGAGATCCCGCCGTCAAACGACGCAGCGATCGCACAGGAGGCTGCTGGCTGAGCGTTCGTGCTTTCTCACGAGAATAGTTTCGTGGGCCTCTAGGACCTTCCCCATCAGGGCTCGTGGAACCAGACCTTTCCGGCTCGGTTCTTCGATTCCATGGGATCGGATCCCGGCCATGAGCGACCGTTACAATCTGCTGCTTATTCGGCATTGTATTGTATGGCCTTATGGCTCGAGGCTGGGCCTGCTCTGTTGACCATCCATCTCACTGTGTAAGACTTGAGATGAAATACTCTTGCAAGGAGAAGAGGATGACAGGGAGCTGGCACCGAGGGGCAGAGGGTTCAGATCCTTTGCTTTGATGTGACGGGAGAATCAACGACTCATATATATTGTTATGGCTTCGGTAGCAAAAAGTCCGTTCATTTCCAGTATTTGCGCAGCTATAATGGCAATGGTTTCCAAAGTATTTTAAACAGATCCTAGACCGAATAACTAATCTGCAAGCTCCTTCCAAGGTTGAGCGGAGTATTCGACCTAGAGGCCCTGGCCAGTTGGCGGTCAACGACCAAAAAATATCACCAAGTCCGACAAAAGATAAAATGCGGCCCACATTGTATGGCAAAGTGAGCGTGCGCGGACCACTTACATACTAAATCGTGTCCCGCTCAGCTGCATTCCAGAAAGTAAAGGATTGCACAGGTCGCAACCCCCAAACTATGGTCGGAGAGTATGTGTAGAGGCGAACCGGGCCGAGTATTATCAAGCGGAGCCTGAAGTGCATCAAGACGGATGGCGTTAGAAACTTGATGTACAAGTGGTAAGGCTCACCTGTAATCATATAGCTCTGAGCCACTCACTATGCACGCTTCGAGGCATATGTTGGCGTTCGCGCAGTGTTTCAAGAGATGATGCAGGCTTGAAGCAAGGGATATTCAGGTGATCGATGAGAAGACCTTCAGCATCAATCAGGGTAGAGGCATTACAGTACTTAACAGCATCCAAGTAATCCATATATTTTCAAACTTGGGTAATATGCACAAGAACTCTTATATTCACATGTCCATAATGGAAATATACACTCGCCAAAAACATTCTACAACATTGCTTTCTCCCTCAGCAGTCCATTCTCCAGCATTAATGCGGCAGTATCCTCAGCAACACCCCACGAGAGCTCAAAGCCACGTCCACCTGCTCCATAGGCATGTACGATCTGCTTGCCATTCCCCAGCTTTTCGACTTCGATCCGCATGCCACCTTCGCGGGCGGGTCGTCGCCCCACAATATCCTGGATGACATCGAATTTCCCCCTGCTCTCCGGAGTGAAGGGGAACCATTTAGATGCATTCTCGAGGAGCCGGGCTCTGATTTCTGGGGATGGGTTGGGATCCCAGTCGTGCGGTTGCTTGGTGCCGCCGATAATGGTGCCCCCGTCCAGCGGGCGCGGAATACAGAAGGACCAGGAACCGTCGGTGGTCTGGCGGGTAATGGTCGCCGAGACTGGGTTACGGACGAGACATGTTTGACCTGGACCAGTTAGCATGTTCATCGTCTGAACTGTAGAGTGATGGTACCTCTGATAATGAATGACTTCGGATCGTCGAAGCCCAGTCCCGAGCAGTTGATCACCGTCTTGACATTCGCTGCGATAGAGAAAGCCTCGTTCAAATGCGCGATGGTATATCGTTTCGTGCTTCCGCCCTTCAAAATGAATTTGCGCAGCATGTGTGCACAATATACAGGCGAATTAACCACATACGTCCCATACTCCACGCCCCATTTCACACCAGCAGGCAGCTCCTCACTCAACAAGTACCGGAATCCATCCAAGTGAGAATAGACATTGCGCACACTCTGGCGATCCAGATATTCTGGCGGTGGGGCCTCGAGATGCTCGATTCCTGGGAGGAACTTGACACCCGCAGCCGACTCTTCGGTAGCTACACGTTTGAAAAACTCATAGGTACGCTGAGCCTGGCTTGCTTCTCGAAGCGCCTGTGGCGACGAGCCGGGCACGGGACGGTAATGTCCACCAGCCCACGGCGACGCATAGTTGATGGATGTGTCAGATGGAAATTCTCTGGCTATGAGAAGCACTGATTGCGACGGTCTAAGATGTTGTTGGATGCATAGTGCTGTTGATAATCCGACGACACCTGCGCTGATATGTTGGGTCAGCGGGAACTTTGACGTTCCAACGGTTTTCCGTCGTCGACTTGTCTGGCATTCCAGGTTGGGCTTACCCTATAACCACGATAGTTTCGCGCTCAGACATAGGTGAGTGGCGTTCGCAGTCTTAGGAATGCGCTTGCGCTGGGGGATCCAATGGTGCATGAGTCAAAGCCGAGTCCAGGGAAGAGATAAACCCCGCCAACGCGATCAGATGATGACGGCCAGATGTGGTCACTGGTCATGGTAGGACGAGTCTACCACACGGACTCACGGGGTTCATGACTGGAGAAGTTCTGGAAATATGAGGCTTAATATAAGCTATATTCACGGATCGTATTGGTTGTTGGTTGATGTTGGGTGGCGGCTCTCATCTGATCGACAACCCCCGGTTTCTTATCGGAAGCTGTATACATTGTCACCATTGTAATTCCCAATGCAATTGGACTGATCGCAGGTTCGTGCCACGACAACGCAAAGTCCTAGTTCAAGCTTGATTGTAAATCTCTCCATAGGTCCCGATGCCATCTCCATCTCCAGTCACAGGGGCCCAAGCTCCCGTAAGCCCAGTACTGAAGTAAGTATACACATGTGCCTAGAGTGCATGAATGTAACAGCCCACTTTTCAAGCACATTGTCACACCACATGTGTAATCAGGGGTCAGAAATCAGAAGAGAATGCGAGGAGCTTCATACGGAGACTCAAAAGAAGGCGTGAGATCGACGTCCAGCATCAGAGGATGAAACTTCCGACTTCCCCGGAGGAACGGTTTATTTCAGATTATTTTCCGAAGGCATAGGACATAAAAACCTCATCGGGAATGGTCACTCAGCCCTCACAGTATGTTGCAAGTCAAATAAAGATCGTAATTGGTCAGAGAGTAATACTGTAGGCGCCGAGGGATCAGCGGTGACGAGATGTGATTGGTGGAGGAGGTGACGAAAGGTGCAGCGTGTCAACCTTTCTGCACGAATTCCCATCACATCCCCACAGAAGTCAGAAGTTCCTTTCCATTTGTCTTGTCTCTATTGCTCTGTTGGAGAGGTGTGTTGGGTCTGTCATATCTCTTTTTATGTCCAAGTTTACCTTTGCCAACATGTAGAATGTTATATCCTGCTAATATATCAAGGTATGTGCTATAGTCACAAAGTAGAGACCTTGCAGACTCCGGGACACTCGGATCCCTGAATGATGATGCTTTTCTCCTCCGTGATTCGGGAGCTTCCTGCATCGATCTAAACTCGGCACTTGTGCTTTCTCCATTCTCGTTGGTGCACATCTGCAGCACCCAGAGCCACGAACCCCAGCCACCAAATAGGCTCGATCTGACTCGGCTAATGATGTGATGCTCTGCTCGTCTCCGATTCTAGGAAACGAGGCGGTGGGTGCTCGACCATCTCGGCGGGCCACTGTCACTACTGTATGGCTCTGTATGGCTACTGTATGGTCGGTCGTGAAATGAAGCGCTCAAAGGAGGGCGCCAACCCCGATTGCTTGATCGTTCCCTCTCCTTTCTGAAACAGTTTTCTGTCATACCAACGATACTTGACTCTCCAACTCTCTTTTCCTATACCATAGATATATCATATACATTCTAAGGCCCCTACTATCTCTCATCCCGTTGTCACAAATCTCGAGCCCCTCCGACCACGCTAAACAATCCAACGATCCAACGACCCACCGTTCAAGTGTTATCAACGTGCTCATCCTCGCAAAATAATCCCTGTACTCTTGCATTTTGATATTCCCTCCAGACGCCTGTCCCCGGTTCGGCAACATAGCTCCGCCGTTCTCGTCTGGTCGCATAACGCCTCGTCTTGCTCTTTGCCTTATTAGGACCTGGATCTCCTCCAGTCTGCTTCACTCGGTTCCAAACCTCCCAGCTCCCCGAAGCTCCCCGTCAGACACTGCATCGTACAATCCGAATTTCAATGCCTGGCGCTACCCTGTCACTCGGCTTTTCTTCGCCTTGACCGGTATTCTGGGTCGTGACCGATTAGTAACCCCCAATCTGGTCAGGGCTGGTCAGGTCAGTGATTGCTCTTTTATTCTGCTTCTCGTGTAAAATTGTCTCCGAGGCCTTACGGTTCTTTGGCTCTGTGACCTGGTCAGCGCAACCGTTGCCGCGCAAGACCATCTCGGCAGATAACTCGAGTCCTCACGAATTGTTCTCAAAGAGGGTAAAACGGTCGAATTAACATGCAATAGAAACTTGGCACCAGAATTGCAACCCTTGAAGACCGTTAGAGCTATGGCGCCGCAGCCCCAGTCCCCGGAGTCTCGCTTCGAGGCCTGTGCCTCCACGGCGTCGCTGTTTCTATATGCACAGGGCTCGACGATCTTATGTCTCCACCATGACACACTAGCTGTGGAGCGCCGCTTCGATAGCCACCAGGAAAATGTCGACTTCATATCGGTGGATAATGTGAGCGAGCGTGGTGCAGGGCGGTTGGTCGTCAGCTACGATGTTGGCCAGACGGCTATCGTTTGGGATATTTTCACCGGCACAGAGATCGCTCGCTTTGCTGCATTTGAGCATTTGCGGGTTGCATCGTGGATGCGCAATGGAAATGTCGCATTCGGTATGATATAGCTTGTGCACTGGTAGAGTGATACTCGATTACTGATAGAGGCACCAGGAAACGGAAAAGGCGAAGTGATTCTATTCGAGCCTCCGACTTCTGAGCACACCTCTGCGCGCACGATATTCGATCCGATTACAGCTCTCGCACCAGCTACAGACTGTCGGACATATGCAATTGGGTATTTCGGACAGTGAAATTGCATGGCGGCCAGGAAGCTGACATTTTGTACTAGGTACCAGAATGGATCTATCCTGATTGCGAATCTCCAACCCCAATTTACCATCCTCCACTCCCTGACCACCTCTCGCGGACCTTCGCCGATTTTATCGCTTGCCTGGCATGCATCTTCTTCGAAGCAGAAATCGGACATGTTGGCAACGCAAGCTTCCAATGGTGATTTGAGGATTTGGAGTGTAGCAAGGCCACCCGGAAAAGAGTCGCCTCGAGTAATCCGGGTGCTAAAAAGATCTGATTCGAATTCTACGGATCTAAAGTGGATGGCGTGGTCGAAGAATGGGAGAATCATACAGTATTTGGAAGGGTAAGCTATGATCAATCCTGCAGCTTGCATGAGTTGGCCAAACTAACACTTTTCTCCAATACAGTGAAACATGGTCCTGGGATGTCCGAACAAAGCACGTAACCTACGAGCCGATTCCCACTGTCGATGGTGTCCGAGGCATGGCAAATTACGGCCCTACCGCAACACTCTTTACCATTGGTCCTCAAAATACAGTACAGCAGTATGACCTGGACAACCCTACAATGGTCGCGAATGTGCAACACGCCCCAGTCAGTACTGCTGTCGCATCCGAGGATGGCCGATCACGAATGCCCCCACGTTACTTGCAAGATGCTCCGAATATTAAAGAAAGAGGAAACGGAAGACGCACACCATTTGATGCAAATGGAATCGACAGCGTGAGCCAACAACGAGCAGACCTTATTAGCCCAGCCTCATCGAGGAGCCGGACCGATTCAGTTAGCTCGAAGGCCTCCTCTGGTAGGTACAAGATTGACCGCCCATCCTCACCACTCGATAGATCTGGTCAGAGCACTACTACTTTTTCCTTGACGTCGGCTGGCCAGGACACTCCGCAGCCTTCGGCATCATACCCGTACGCATCGTCGGTCTCAATGTCGTCAGTGAAAAGCTCCCGTGCTGGGTCTCGGCTGCGCAATGAAGTCCACATGAGCCCTGCTGAGAAGAATATTGTTGATCTATTCCCATTCACTCGCGCTCGGTTGAACGACGTGCCTTACAAGCAGACACCGCCTCTTGATGAGACTCATTTGACACCTGAGGATCTGCGGCAGCAAATGCTGAGTGTAGTTTTTGGCTGGGAAGGAGATATCCATGATTTAATCAGCGATGAGTGTACGTTCTTCATTACATTATGTGGTTATTGGATACTAACGGAACATTCAGTGAGCCGACACGCAGTTGGAAGTCAAAGCGCTATTCTTCTGGCACAATGGCTCGGTGAAACCAATTCCGACCAGATGGCTGCTATGATCAGCCCTGGACAAGTGACAACGGCTGACTGGATGCTGTTGGCATTGAGTCAGATGAATGGTCAGGCTCAGACGAACAAGGTTGGCCAGGCATTTGTGCAAAAGTTGCTCGAAATTGGAGATGTTCATACATCAGCTGCTATTCTTCTCGGTCTTGGAGACTGTAACGATGCGATCGAGGTCTACGTGTCTCGCAATCACTTCATGGAGGCCATCTTGTTGACATGTCTTCTGATGCCATCTGATTGGAAGCGTCAGTCACATCTCGTCCGCCGCTGGGGAGAGTACGTGGTTTCTCATTCCCAGCAGCAGCTCGCCATTCGTTGCTTCATGTGCACCGGCGCCGAGCCAACTGAGCCTTGGACCTCGCCAGCCGCTCAACAAGCCGCTTCTTTTGCGGAAGTCATTAAAGGAAAATCACCACTAGCTTCTCCTGACCCAATGCCATCCACCAGCTCCAATATCGTGTCTCCTCCAAATCGACCAAACTCAGCATTGAACCAACGGCCGGCTGGAAAGACTCCCGCTCTTAAGCTTATCACATCGTTTGATACGCAGCCAAACCAGCGGTTCCGATTCCCTGGTCTCAAGAGTGATGATCGAACACCGACGAATGCACCAGGCGTTACTCCTATTGCAGAATCTGCCGTGGCCGACTCGGCTTTGTCTCCTGGTGGCTTGGGATCATGGAAGCTAAATAATATCCAGAGCTTGAGCCAAGCCATGACTTCTCGAACAGGTACCCCGACTTTTAGCCGTCGCCGTCTTCCCTCAATAGGCGAGACCCCGGTGGATGTGCATCCGCCTGCGTTTTCACGGTCAGGCTCCTACAACAGATCTGGCTATGGATCAACCTCCGAAAATGACGATACAAATGGCCATGAGCAGAGTCAATACAAGCACGATGGCGATGGCGATGGCGAGTTATTACTATCAGCTACGCGGTACAACCCAGATGGGGATTCCCTCAAGCCAAGTCCCCAGACTGCTGTTCAAGCCTCCGACAAATTTGCATCCATCAAAGGTCTTCCATCTCCGGATCCCGGTCTGATTGAAGCGCTAAGAGAACACTACGACATTCGAAATGGCTCCCGGGATCGCAAACCTGATGGACTCCAGATCGAGCTGGTGCAAACGGAGGAATCTCATCCAGACAGTCGGGACCGATCAGACTTGCTGCCAAGTGCAAAGGGTACTACATCGACTCTGAACATTTCGGCAAAGAGTCCTAGTGTCAACGGCCGCAATATCGACCAATATATTAGCAGCCTGGAAGAGGCAAATTACCACGCAAAGAAACACCGAGGCCATCGCAGCCATGGCCGAGAAAGGAAAACCACGGATGAAACAGCCAGTCAAAGCTCGCGCATTCATCACTCCCGCGATCCATCGCAGGAAACCCGCGGGCGGAATGAGCGGCGATACATCCAGCCTGCAAAACGGTCCCCTTCCTCGCCCGTGTCCATGTCTCCTGAAGAATTGGCTCAATATAACACCGGACAAGCAGAAACCCAGGAGGTCTCTAGGAAGACACACTCGCGCACTAGAAGCAGCAGCAAGATCAGAAAGGCGGGCTCACGGAGCCGGCAGCGTTCTTCCAGTCGAAGCACAGCGAACCGCATTGGAGACAGGCGTGATCCTTCTTCGCGTGGCCGCAGTGTGGACCGTCAGAGCTCTGCTGTGCGATCCCCATCGTCGCCACTACCCATGTCTCTACCAACCCCGGATCCACCCCAGCAGCAAAATATAGATGATCCACTGAGGATTGTCGCCGGAAACCGGGAACGTCTACGCTCTCGTCACAGAAGTGCTAGTGGTCGTCGAGGAACAAGCTCGAGACGGGAGCCATCCACAGAGTCCAGGCACAAGGCTTCTCACAGTCAACCTGAGATCCGTCAGGTGCCTGAACCACAGATGCCTGCCGGTTCTCAGAGCCCGGAGCTTCTAAGTGCCAAAACATTTGGACAAGATGATGTTTTCACTGATGCAATGGGACAACACAAGTCTAATTCAAACGATGACTCTCAGGAACTGGTATCTCCAACGACACCGTTTGTCAGTTTGGCCGAGAGGAAGAGACGAGAGCTGGCAGCTGCTGAGCTTGAGGCCCGTCGACGCTCTCTTGCGCGCAACCCTTCTGCGCCGAACATCCCATTCCCGGGAGAGTTGCAATCTGCTCGAAGCCCAATGGAAAGCCAATCTCCGTTCCACGGCAACTCATACTTCCCTCGAGTCCCACCTCGAAACCAGATTCCTCCAAGCAAGAGCTCGCCGGAGTATCAGAGCAGCTCTGATTCCTCCTCGCCTCGCTCGGGGATGCCTGTTGGACTTCCTGCAACGCCCAGAGCTATGCGCCATCCCAAGTACGGCGGTGGACATGAAGAAGGACGATCTCCTTCTGTCCCTGCTCTTCCCACAGACAATTTCGGAGGTCCCCTCTTAACGAACGCCCGGTATCAAAGTGAAGCCGAACAAATTGAACGATCCATGTCCGTCCCAGCGCCACAAAACCAGATTCATAATGCTGGCCCGGTACCTCTCGATATCCCAATGCATCCACGCTTCAACCCGAACCTCCCACGAAGCCGCTCTAGCAGCCGCAACGGCCACCGACGCACCAGCTCCGGCGGCTATGCCTCACCTACCTCACCACTCACAGTGAGCATTGAAGAGACGATCGAAAATGCAATGCAGCATAGACCCTCAACAACCCAAGACCGAACCCCTCCACCACCTCCACCACCTCCCATCCTCCCCGAACTCCAACACCTCAAAAACACACCCCCACCTCCACCCCCAATATCCTTCCACGAAGCCATGTCACCGCGAGAGTCCTCCGCCACAATCGACATCGCCATTGATAACCAGCAAATGGGCCATCTCCTCCCCCGCGCCATGACCGCCGCCCCAGCCCTAAACAGCACCGAGACGCGCCTGCCAGCCAGCCGGCGCATGTCCTTTGACCATCGTCGGAACCGTAGTTCCAATGAGAGCTTCACGAACAAGCTACGCAGTTTGACCCGCATGCGCAGCAATACTCGCAGTGTGGAACCGTGGACGAATCAAGAGACCGAGACGCCTTATGAGAGCGTTTCACCCGGCCATGCTTATGTCAAGGGCGATTTGACGAGTTTCTGAATCCTGCTTTTGAAGATCGGATCTATGTTTTAGTTAATGTCTGCTATTTTTGTTGATGAATATTTGTTTCATTTTGCTGTTTAGCGCCGTTTTTGGTATTTGGTTATCCCTCACTGATTGTATACCCTCCCTCGCTCTCTCTTTTTTTTTCATTTACTCCTTGGGCTTTTTATGCAATTTACACGCATCTTTGTACCAGATATTTCTTTCGTATGCACCATTTCATGCCTTGTTGACTCACCCGCCATCCAAATTGCTGATCGACAGTATGGTTCGTGCGTTTGCTTCATGGTTTCGTCGTTAAGGCTGCCGTATCTAAAGCTACCACCTGCGAAGGTTAATTACAGTGTCAAGAGTTTATTGAGATGTTCAGTCCATTTGCACAGGTATATCAGACGCTAGAAGAACGTAGATGATAGTGTACATAAGTGAGTAGATGAAAACTCATGATCCCCATCCCCGGTTCTGAGAAGAGGTGTCACTGTAAGCGATCTTCTCGGCCTCCACCATCCTGTTGAATTCAGCATGTGCTTGTTCCTTGTCGCGTGTCCTTTCAAGATTGTATCGATCCTGGTCATTGGCAGGAGCGGAATCCCGCTCAAGGGTATTCTGTGGCCGGCCCCATGGTTGCATGCGATTGGGGGACGAGTGCTGCTGAGAGCCTGAGAGATTCTGATGTCTGACACGCTCCCAGGCACTGCCAGTAGAGGAGCCGTCAATGTTGGTATTGCGGTACTCCCGGGCAGTGGGACTTGCATCGTCGTCATCGAAGAAGAAGTCAGATCCGTTGTCCGGCTGAGAAGCAGGCTGGTTGCTCATTCCTTGAGGTCTACCATAAACCTGAGGGCGTGAAGCCTCAGTCGGGTAGTTCTGCTGGTCATACTGAGAGGTGCTGTAAGCCATGTCACTCTCAGACTGTACATCATTCGACGCGGCGTTATCGTAGTTGTACTGATCCCGGTCATAACCACTACCATGGCTCAAATCGTCTTCAATCCGAGCATTAATAGGTCTCTCGCCACTTTTAATTCTGCGGGCCCGATCAACCGCTGCATACATCTTCCGCCTGCGCAATTCATCCTTGTCTGCGGTTTTCATACCCTCCATGTACTGCTGCGCGCGCGGGTCTTGAAGCAAAGTCTTCACCTCACTCAATGAACCCGCAAAGGATGAGATAGTTCCACCAAGGCAGGTCCAGAAGAACACGTTGAACGCAGATCTGCCCGCCGATCGCATGAAGTTGTAGCTATCGGCCTTCCAGTTTGTTCTAGCGAGTGCCAACCACTCCACAGGCGTCTTGCCTTTCATCCAACTATGGTCTTTGATGGTTTTGTACGCAATCCACCCAGTACTGAGGTAGGCAGCGCACGGTACACCGATGGTCTTATAGTACAGGGCGCGCGAGGCAGCGGTGGTGTAAACGTCCATTTCGTCTTGTGTCGGGGAGCGGTTCGTTATGAGCCATTGGGTCTCCACTCGGTCGGCGAGGGCGTCTGCGACGTTGCGTCTCCATTTGTTTACACCGAAAAATCCAAAGTATAGCGTGAACAGGTCCGGCTTTATCACTAGCTCTGGCTTGATCTTCAACGGGAAGTACTTGGCGAAGACGGGATTCGGGCTCATGGGAGGTCCGGCGGGTTTGCTGGGTGAGGCATTGTTGTTCGGTAGTGGGCCTGCCTGGGGCGAGGCGTCGTCAAGAACCATGGTGACGCTCGCGAATCGAAATGCTCGAGGGCAGACCTTTGTGCTGTTGCGATGTTTGCAATGTGAAGCTCGCTCGGCGAGGTGACGTTTGGGATGAGTCAGCATATTTATCTCCGCTCCGAAAATTTGACACCTGAGGCAGGACTTTGGGAGTATAGAGGCCTCTCAGAATAGCATTCAATATCATTATACGAGCAAAGCTGGGAAGAATGGGCTTGTTTTATGGGAATTTAAAAAATCTATGTGCTAAGCGTTGTGCCTGTCCTACTTGTCGAGATTTGTATGTCTATTCAAGCGGCATCGTTTATCAGACCGCAGGCTTCTGGGTGCCTAACCAAGATTTTACGATCATATACGTTTGCAAGTCGCTTCATTTCTTCAAACAAATCTTATGGACTTATTGAGTCATTATGCTCGCTTTAGAGCTTACCATTTCTCGACATAAGGTCTCAAGTCCAGCTCAAAAGCAAAGGTCGTCCGCGGCTGAGTATGCAGATGCCAATACGAATCCGCAATCTAACCAAAAGTAATCAGTTTGGTATCCTAAGATAGAATATAGGGGACTTACAGCATCGGGATCCAGCTTCGCATCTTCGTGCTCAAATTTCCAGGCCTTGGTACGCGGGATATCGATGACACCATCGATAATGGCATGAGACACATGGATGCCCTGGGGTCCGAATTCACGAGCTAGTGACTGCGCCAGGGCACGCAGTGCAAACTTCGCCGAGGCAAAGGATGCAAAATTGGCTGATCCTTTGAAACTGGCAGTGGCGCCGGTGAAGATCAGAGTAGGTGGGTGAGGGATAGAGTCCTTGGCTTGGAGAAGGAGGGGAAGGGCGCGCTTGGCGATATTGAAGCCTCCATTCCTATATGATTGTTACTCGGTATAAAGTCCTGGGCTTCCAAACGACACGTAGATTGGAGCAGCTCGGGGCGGGTGAGTGCACATACGCTTGCGACTTAAGCGCTGAAGAGTAATCATCCTCTGTGAGCTCGAGGAAAGGCTTCCTCACAAATCCACCACCGGGGTTGAAGATTGTGGCAGCCAAGGCCGAGCTGGGAAACTGCTTCGCGATCTGATCAAAGGCAGCGTTGACGCTATTCGCATCGGACACATCGGTGCTAATGCCAACAGCCTGGCCACCGGTGGAGTTGATCTCCTGCACAAGTGGTTCATAGTTACTGGGGTTTCGAGATAGAAGCACGACGGAGTAGGTCTGGGCGAATTTTCTAGCAATGGATGCACCCTGTAACCCTTGGTTAAGCCATGTCTTGAATGAGACTGATGGAATTCATACAGTGCCAGGGCCAACGCCAGCGATTATTGCAAGTGCCTTGGATGCCATTATCGACAATTGGATCAATTGAAGGTCGAGTTAGGAAGAAGGTGAGCAGGGGAAGACAAGGAGCATAAATAGAAAGACTTGGGGCTGATGCTTAGAAATGCGGCGGGGATTGATCATCACGCACTTGGATGATATCATCTTCCGGAGATGGGACTGGTGAGCTACCAGCAAGTAGAGTTTATTTTATCATCCGAGGATAGGTCAGATTAGTACAATAGTGACAATTTATGCAAATAACCGTAATAACATACACCTTCCTTGAAGATGTTTCTGTAGTTCGCTGGAGCTCTAGTTCTGCCTTAGGCCAAACTCTTTATCGATAAGCGCTCAAATTTCCAGCTCCGCGACAAAGTCCGCTCAACTCGATCACCCAATCCACAAAATGGACGTCTCCGACCCTTTGTTGAGTGAGCTTTGCTCAATATGGTGAGCCTGATTCTCTTCAAAACACAGCCAACTCGAAGCGCTAACATCGCCATCACATCCAGCCACATCAATCCGCCAAAATACCGCTGTCCGCGCTGCTCAACACGCACCTGCTCCCTCCCCTGCACAAGGCGCCACAAGCTCTGGTCACAGTGCTCCGGTGTTCGCGACCCAGCCGCATACCTCAAGCGCAACGAGCTAGCCACCGAATCGGCCTTTGACCGCGACTTCAACTTCATTTCGGGCATTGAGCGCTCGTTGGAGCGCGCGGACAGAGATGCCGAGAACCGGGGCATCGAGCTTCCCCGCGGGGATGCGGAAGAAGCCTCCGGAGTTAGTGCTGGGAGCAAAAGGAAACATCCCGGACAAGGTCCTGTGAAGGGCGAGGCTGGGTTCTTGCGCGGTGCGGAGGCTGGCGCTGTGAAGGTTATACGGGCACCGAGAGGGATGACGAGGAATAAGCAAAACACATCAAGGTGGCACCCCAAGTAAGTTCAAATTTCTATTGCTGGCTTTGCATGGTATTGGTGCTAATTTGGGTCTGTAGACACAAGTGTCTTAGCTGGACAGTGGAATGGATACCGAGCTCTGGAGAGAAACGTGTTTGCAATAGCCTTGAGACGCGCACTCTGGCCCAGGCATATGATGGCGTTCATCCTCTTCCGAAGGAAGAAAGGCCCAATTGGGATCCAACTAGAGAAGGGAAACCCGAGCAGCAGAACACTACCTCTACAGTGGACGGGCAGACAGAGGCCACCACGTCTAATGCCGCAACTACAACGACCGAACCTGCCGCAAACCCCGAGAAACAGCCAGCTTCAGAAACGACAGAGACATTCGCAGAACCAGCAGAAGAGAACGCATCCAACCCTCCCATAGGCCCTCACCGCGGCCTCTACTTTTACCTCCACCGTCCCCGAACAACAACCAAGAAGCCAGTTTTGATCCCTATATCACCAGGAACTACATTGGCAAATGCCCTGCGTGAACGCACGGTACTTGAGTTCCCTACGATCTACGTGCTACCCGACTCCGCGGACACCTTAGCCACAGATGAGGAGACATCCCAGTTCATCCTGGAAGAAGAGTATCTACGAACGGCGGCGCCTGAAGAGACCGCAGAGTCGGAGGACGAGGGACCGGGAATGGACAAGGATGCAGGACAACTTGGTTCAGTGGATATTGAAAATGTGGATGAGCAGAAAGTGCTTGAGGTGTTAAAGCAGGATCTATTTGAGCCAGTGCCTGAGGACCAGGTATAAGCCATCCACTATACCTTTTCACTGGTGTGTCTGTTTCTAGCGGGATATGATGTAAATTTACAGATGTATACAGTGTATGATAGACTATCGAGCATCGCATGTCAGTCATTTGCAGTCAGAAAAGGGCATACCGTTTGGTCTTATCCATGTAGTGAATGTCCCTAAGAGCCTACTAGCGAATTGCAGGTGGGCCCTCGTAGACACCAGGTCAACTGGCGGGTTGAACTATAAGTTTGAGCATCGGGATGGCTTTACTGCCCTGAGCAGGTCTGCAGCGCTTTAATCGGCAGCCGAAGACAACTCGTTGCAGGTCTAGTGACCACAGTGGCCAGGTATTAGTGCGGTTCGAAACAAAGTCCAACGAATAGTGATACAACGCGTGCGAAGCGAGGTTAGACGGTTTCAAAAATCACTCAATAGACGGAACAGAAACCTGCACCACCAAGGAGTTAATCAAATTGATCATGCAGATCCGAATAACACCAAAAAATCCCAAGACAACCCAGGGTAGTTCAACTAAATGATACACAACCACGAACTCCTAAGTATACGATCCCAGTATACAATATGCAACGCAAAAATCGCTCAGAGTGCAAATATAAATCCAAAATGCAAAATCAAATAACAAGAGAGAGGGGGGTTGATAGCAACAAATCCGCGAGGATATGTCCGCTACCCAGGCAACGCTCTCCAGGGCGCCAAGGCTCGACCTTCCCCTTAGTCTTGCTTTCTTCTCCTCTTTTCCTTTCTCTCGCAAGTATCATCTCCTTCCCTTTTAACTCACTCTTATGGAATAGTTTAGGCCACATTCACCTATTTCATAGTCCTTGGCACCATAGGGACGACTGTTGAACTGTTTCGCGCAGCCCGGGGTGTCCATTTTTGAATGAACAAACCAAGAGCGGAAGCGTCCAAGGCGAAGGCGAAGGCCAACCAAAGAGAGAAGAGGGGAGAGAAGCGAGGAGAAAGAAAGAGAAGTAAGAAGTGAGAGAAAGGAGAGTGGATACCCACACTCTCCTTTCTTTCCAAATGAAGCCCCGTCCGCTCGCAGACGGGTATTCCTTTTGAGTATAGCAAGACCATGCTGTGAGGAGACCTCTTTATAGGCATGATGCGGATCCAAAAGATTGGTCGAATCAGGAAGAGGTTGAGCTATCCGTATCGGAAGCAGTGTCTGGCATATCGGGCACAGAAGCAGGCTTGGCCTTGCTGGACTGTGAGGAAATAGGCCGAGTGGGAACAGTGTTGGGCTGGGTAGACACAGTGATCGGCTCTGTAGGAACAGTGTTGGGCTGGGTGGGCACCTCTGCCTGTTCAGCAGACTTGCCAAGGCCATGGCTAGCCTTGGACCCAGTGGGAGACATGCGTGCCTTCTCAGATGCGCTAGGCTTCAGCTTGAGACGTCCTTGCTCCATAGCACGAAGCACAGTGTTAATGTCGTGCGGACCCATTGATCGCAATTTGCTCATCCCGTCCTCGGATACATCAGGACATGCATTCCACCCCAAGATGTCAAACTCCTCGGACTTTGACGACTTTGACTCGGTCACGGAGGGACCGGTGAGTAACCGGCGTACGTAACTGTCAGAGACACCCGGTCTGCCAGGGATACTCGGTCTGCGCGGCATCTTCACGGGCTTGGACTTGGTGTTTGTGCCGGTGGAAGCAACATCCTCTTTCCGACGCTTCGGCGGGCGAATCGGCACGGAATTAGGGCCTTCTCCCACCTCGTTGCGGATCAAGTAGTACACGAGACCCAAGGTTGCGGCGAGTGCCTGATGTGCGGCTTCTGGGAATCGACGAACAGCTTCTTCCCGAGTGATATTTGATGGCCCATCGCTGGAATCACTTGAATCACTTGAATCACTGTCGTAGTCCTGGTGCATCCGAGACCAGTTCTGGTAACCACCTAGCTTATAGAATTCTGCGAGTTCAACCAAGCGATGAACTAAAGATACCGTTAGATCTAGGAGGGGATCGATCTACTTAATCCTGCTTACCTCGACTTCGTTTCTTGAGACACCAAAACTTCCACACAGTACGTGGAAAGTATTTCGGATATACAAGAGCACCGTCATCTGCGACGACAGGGATAGGGTTTATGGGAGCAGAAATGGTGTGGGCGAGAGAGTTGAAGCGGACACGCTTGGACTCCTCCGAATCGGTGCGAAGCTGACTGTAATCGGTGCGAAGCTGGTTGTAATCGGTGCGAAGCTGGCTGATGTCAATCCGTGTAGCAAAAGCCTCCGTCTTCATCTGCTCCAAATCCACATGAAGTTGATCCACACTCTTCTGCAACCGATCGACATCACTACGTAGGAATAGGATCTCGCTGCTAGCCTGACCAACACTACTCTTCAACTGGAAGATAGCAGTCTTGACCTGGTCGACATCAGAGCGTAGGGCCACGACGTTGAGGTCGATTCGGTGGGAGATGGCACGGTGTTGCTCAAATTCGCGGCGGATGTGATCGTCCTCGCGATTCCGGCGGTCGACATAGCCATCCTTAGTAAGGACGGTAGATCGAAGTTCAAGCACACTCGAATCCAGCTGGTTTATGCGGTCATGGAGATAGGAGAGGGACAGTTCGGTTTCAGGCGGTGTGTTCTCGCGTTGGACGGACGGTCGCGGACTGGAGATTGAGAGGGAGGTGCTGGAGGTACAGGAGTGACTCCTCTCGAGCGTGGTCATGGCGGACATGCCGGCAGTATAATTATGGTGATGATATAGTATAGATGGTGATATGGTATAGACGGCGAGATCAATCTAGTCCATTTTGTCGGTGGAGTTGTGGGTGTCGCTATTCTGGGCCGGGGAAGGGAGAAAGAAAAGGGCGACAAAGCAAAGGGGGGTTGCACCGCTGGCCACCGTGCCGCCCACAAAAGTCAGACTGCATCCGGGCCAACAAGCCTCGACGCATCATTACTCACCCAACATCATGGCCAGCCATTCATATTTCAAATTTCGATTATTGCTAGTTGACTCAATTCTGCTATGAACAATTTACATCCTGCTTTTCCTGCAAAGACATGTAGAAAATCAAAGGGAAGACGGCATTTATGATAAAATACCAGCTGTGACAGTGTCAATACAAAGGCATGGATAGGGGCTTGGCTGCATTAGTGCGCTTTAGGGTGCATCAGTGCAGAGCACTGATTGCAGTGAGACGCAGCTGACACGAATCATGGTCCAATGGAAAGGCGGTGGCGAATGTGACCGGGTCAGCCTGGCATTTCCATTGGTCGCCTCATCCTGTCTTTGGGCTACATGTGATGACATGGTATTTAAAATTACAGCCCGTTACATACCACCGGTTGCCTGCCCTAACCCCACCCAGCCTAACTATACCAGTAACCAGACCATATCTAGGATAGATGATAAAGTTATAGCTAGTTACTGAACCACAAAAGCGTTGTTTTGCTAAAGGCTTTGACTATTGCTCTAGGCACTGCTATCTGGGTATGTAGAACTCGTACCTGACGCCCAAATGTGTTCCCTGTTCCCAATTAGGAAACTGATGCCCCTAACATCAACATGGCGACTTCCTCACAAATGCGCAACTCAAATTCCAACCCCAAGAAAATGGCCGCCAGTAAACCGAATCATCCCGGGGAATTTCTTCATTGCTCCCACCCTGTTCTGGACAGACTCGACCACCATGAGGCAGGGCGTCCTGTCATTGGGTGTCCTTTGGGCCTGTGTCTTCTTCTGCGCAATCGTCTTATCGTCTCCAACTCCTCCTAACAGACCGATGGTAAAACCGCTTCCAAAGAAGGAACTTGGCGAATGTGACTGCTTCACAGTGTCGGGCCCCGATCCCGGTTACTTTCAACATTACAAGCTCTGGGACTTTCGCGCCGTTCCACTTGCTTCCGACACTGACCCTGATCCAGATTCATTGCTCTCCGATGATAACTATGAAGATAACAGCAACTGGGACTCCAAAAGCTTGGTTGAAAAATATGAGGATAGAGGCCACCATGGAAACAATCAAGAGACTGACTCCGATGCCCTTTGGTTCTTTGATTCATCCTTCAGCAAAGACTGGGGGATTCAGCAATGGGAGCGTCCTCAGAACCCCAGAGCCCCGGTAGACATGGTCAATTCCAAGCACAATGTATTTCTCACCAGGAATCGTGGACAGCGGGTTCTGCATGGAACATACCTCGTCATGCGCACCACTCGCCATGACAACTTCACCTCGACTGCGGAGATTGAGACCCGCGTACGTGATATCTACCGCTGCTCTATACGAGTCCGACTGCGACTTTTGCCAGCCAATGTCTCGGTGTCACATCCAGAGGAATGGCTGCCGCAGCAGTCACAGCACGGGATTCCACAATCGAAGAACAGCACGATCTCAGACAATTTGGCATGCCCAGATGAAGGGGCCAGACCTCCATCAGGTGCATGCGTTGGCATTTTCACTTACAACCCTCAATGCGAATCGGACATCGAGATCCTGACAAGCGATCCCTCATACCGTGTGCGATATGCAAATCAACCGGACTACGATCCCGTCACTGACAAAATGATTCCCGGAGCCAGCACGGTTGCAGATCTGCCCATCCCATGGACGACCTGGTCAACTCACCGGCTGGATTGGCTCCCAGAAATATCACGCTGGTGGGCTGACGGAAAGCCACAGGAAGCCAAGACTTACCGAGTCCCCAACATGCAAAGCAGACTGGTCATCAATCTTTGGAGCGATGGAGGTGGCTGGACCGGGGACATGAAAATTGGCGACAGCGTCTACCTGGGCATCGAGTACATTGAGCTGGCCTACAATCGATCCTCCGATGGTTCCAAATCCATTGCTCCCTCGCAGCGACATGGGGGTCATCAGTATCTTGCCAATATCTCTGCGTCTGATACAGACGACGTTTGGGAAGAGTCTTGGGATCCGAAAAGTGACGATCTTACTGCCATGAAGAAGAAAAAGAAGCATGGCAAGTGCAAGAAAGGAAGAAGGGGCCGAAAGTGCAGGAAGAAGCAGAAGCACCACAAAGGGCCCAAGGAGCCCAAGAAGCCAAAGAAGCCTAAGAAACCCCAGTGCCATCGTGTTTGTAACATTGATGACCTCCGGCTTGGTGAACGTGGCCTGCGCGGTTGATTTGTCTGACTTTATCTTTAACTTTTCTTTTGTCTCTCGTTCAGGATACCCCGACGGATAGTGACACTGTATTATTAGTAACTATGAGCAGTCGTGGTGGGAGGAAACATGACCTTCACAATCCTTTTTTTATTTCTTCCTGCAGTCGTACTCTCATGTTCGTATCCTTGTCTGATGAGTCTGAAGTACGGTACTTTGTACAAGTAGTCAGAATTTGAGGTCGCCGTTATGGTCTAACAAGGGGTCTTTCACATGAATCTGAATAGTTGCAAACTTGGGGTCGATGCGAGAACCGCGGAGATAAATCTGAGATGGCGTACCTGTTATGAACCGTGCCTGGGTCACCACGACCGTACCACTCTGTCAAAATACCTCGATGTTAACTCTCAAGCCTGCGAGTCCTTAATTAAGCACTCGTATAGGAAGAAGACCCAGCACTTCAATAATACCCACCATATCATCGACACAGCGGTATATCCGCAGCTTTGTGCCACGCAAGACGCGCCCTGTTGTCCCGAGTCGAATCAAAGTATGTACACACTGGGAGCACCTGAAATGCTCCACTTTGATTGGATTTGGAACAACGGGATACTTCTTGCGAGGCATAACGCTGCGGATACGCCGCTGTGTTGACAATATGATGGGTATGTTGAAGTGATGGTCAAGAATCTTGGGGTTGAAGGAAGAACGAGGAAGATGGTTGTGTAAAGGAAGAAGATCGCGGGGTAGAAGAATCTGCCTTTTATCATGCTGTTGTTTCATATATCACGTGCCATGAGCCCGTGACTTGGCAATAGGCACTCAGATTAGACGTTGAATAAGGATTGGAAACTGGGCTTTTTAAAGTTGATACAAGTCTGGTCTATTTAGGATGATATACTTGTTCGCTCTTCACAAAGTTTCTTAGATCCAGACTAGACGGGACTAAGCTGTAGTAGAAGGTAATAATGGCTAGGAATTGGGTTTACTATGACGAGTAGGACAAAAGAAATCATGCCCATTCAGAACGACAGAAGAGAAGAGGTGAGCGGGGTCGGAGAACTACATAAGAACGTAAAGGGAACTAGTCCTAATTCCGTTAGTTCAGCTCACTCTATCTAGGTGACGTCACCTATCTCGTGCTTACCACGTGCTATCCGAATCACGTGCCAGTCACCGTATAGATCACATATCATGCATCACACTTAACAATAAGAGAAAGATTAGTTAACTAGCTATATGTACTTTCAGTTGATTGCTAAACATATAAACAAAAGTTCAAACACACTAAGATATTTGAGCTATTTGATTTTTGCTGTGTATTATAGTTCAACTCCTTTCCATTTAAAATACCTACAGTTTACCCTTGATATTTAACAGTTCTTCCAGTATTACACATATTGGCACCGTAATATTGGTGACGGTAAGGCTACCGCCTCGGGAAGCGATCGGACTGGCACCCGCTTGCGAACCACCAATTTTGGCCTATGGCATGAAACGCTAACCACTTCGGGCTCATGACGCCTTAATGCCGAGGCATAATCAGCCACCTATGCCGAGTTTAGACACGTGCAGTGCCCCTCCAAATGGTCAAATGTCGGTAAGACGCGTTTCTTTTCATGCCGATAGCAGGTCTTCTTCTGGTTTCCCTGCTCATTTGTCTGAAAGTCATCGGAGGAGCAGTAAGAATTGCAACTTGTGCACCAGAGTCGGTTTTTTAGATCCATTGGAGCTGTATGGCGTACGTGGCGGCGCGTAGAGGACTCTGTTGTGGTATCAGTGCGTAGATGGACTGTAAACAAGGCAAAAAAGGAGGCCTGCGGAGATTATCATCACTTGACTAGGACTACGGACCGCCTCGCATCACAGCCAACTTCGAGTTTTCTCACGTTCGAATCCGCTGCTCCGTTGTCTATGGGAACCGCAGTATCGCTTCCGACAAAATACTCAAATGACTCAAACGAGGGCCTTACCCGACTCCAGCTTCTTCCGCGAGCGACGCGCGCCTACGCTTCCATCGCCCGCCGAGATCCGAGCCATCAACCAACAGTCTGGCAAGGGGGTAGGCTTCAACCAGTCACCGCCAGTGAAAATTCGTTCACTGGGCTTGTTTGTCAAGTATGGGGCAGATGTCACCATCACCGAGGCTGAGACGCAGATTATGCTACAGGAGCGATTCCAAGGTCATCTCCCCGTGCCGGAAGTCTTTGGCTGGGCGGAAGATGGGGGCCAGACCTTTGTCTATATGGCGCTGATCGAGGGTGAGACATTAATGGCAAGATGGGGCAGCCTGGATAACAATGAGAAACAGGCTATCTTCAAGGAGCTTCACTTTCTCATCAAGCTCTTGAGGACTTTGAAACAAGATACTCATGATCAGTACATTGGTATGTCCGCACTTATATTTATGTTTTCAATCTCTTACTTGTTTTAGGCAGTCTGGACAAGAAACCACAGAACGACATCTTTATCAACAGTGCAGGAGTTACTGGACCGTTCCACGGTGTAGATGCTGTCCAGCAGTTCCAAGATGCCTGTGGGATTGAGATCGCCCATCAAGCGCCTATTGTCTTCACTCACAATGACCTCCTTCCACCTAACATCATGATCTCCGCGGGACCAAACCCTAAGGTGACGGCACTTCTCGACTGGACCCAGGCGGGATGGTACCCCGCTTACTGGGAGTACTGCAAGGCGTCTCGGATCGCTGTGAATCCAAAGTATTTCCCCGTGGCCTTTATGGACGAGTGGCACAGTTACCTGCATATGATTCTGGAGCGAGTGGAAGAGGCAGTCTACAATCCTTGGCTTTATTTTGTTTTATCCCGAGGCATCTGAGTGAAGGGTGAGCTGATCACTGAGCAACCCTGAGTGCTCAGTGAGCGCTCAGTGAGTATATACTAGAAGTGGGTCACTTCTGGCGACTAAGGTACTTGGTAAAATGGACGCTTAAAGTGGCGTCAAAAGTAACCGTCTTCAGCGCCCGATTTACCGTGTAATAGGTTTGCTGGCTCACTCCTGCTAAATTAGAAGATTTTGTCAAAGCCAGTTTCTTATACATGCATTTGTAGTTGATAAATCTCTACAATTGTACATTCTGATGCTAAAGCTCATGTAAAATTCCTTGCATCACTCCTGCTCGACTATGGGGTATCATTCAAACTCATTTAACACATCACAAAGAACGAAAACTGAAACCGCAACCGCAACCAAAACCAGAACCTATGACTAGTGGCCTCCCATATTGAGCTTTTCTAGCCGCCATACACGCCGGGGTAATCAGATTAAAAGAGATCGCAAACGCATTTCATATGCTGGTGTCCACTTGCGATATAAATCACAGTGGGAGAGGGGTGGGAGTAGGCGGACAGAGAAGAAATAAATATCCTCGGGGATATAGAGAGACTCGTGTATCGAGCAATAACTGGGTCGTGAGGCTCGATATGAATAAGGAGAATTGCCGGCGAACCTGGTCACTGGAGATTGTCTCAGAGTAGCAACTGACCTGCCTTGTCGATGGGACTGAACTCCCCGTGGAGCCCACCATTCATAATCTCCGCGACAATCTTTCTGCGCAGGAGAAGCGTATCTTGGGCTCCAAAAGCAGTCGGTTCGATGCCTAATGCAATGGCCTTGGCGTTTGTGAGAAGGAACACGCCACAGTCGCTGCCATTATCTTGCATTGACGAGAATGACTTTAGCACTGTCCACTCATCTTCATCGAATTTCGTCCCTAGCTCGCCGCGCAACCATTCTTTAATCTTTCTCACTTGACTGGCACCACGTGAACCTAACGAGTCAAAGTACTCTATTGTTCGTTCCATTGGTCGCACGACCAGCAGTGTCCAGTGGGCTCCGCCATGCACGGGTATGAAGATAGTGTCGACATCCAACAAGCCCTCGCCTCCTATCTTTGCCCGATTAGCCCACCGGCGCACGGCTTGATACCCTTTATCTCGTAGAGTGGAAAAGAAAAAGGTGTTGAAAGCGTGAAAGAGCGGCCGATCATTCAAATTTCCGGTGGATAGGCGCAGGTAGTGGACCAGAATACCGAGGTAGGAATTAATGATCTCATCATTGAGCCAGGAAAGATGATTGATGCAGGTGGCAATGTCTCTCTGGTACAACGCGTCTCCAGATAGTGACTTGGCGACTGGTATGCTTGGGGGAGCTTTCATAGCTCTTTGGATCTGGTTCAACCAATCCCAGGATAGCTGTCGCACAGCAGGGCCCTGCGGGACGATCCTCGCAGCTCGGCCTAGCTCGCCTTCCAGACCTCCCTTTTCCCGTGCTCGTTGTTCCCATTCCGTCGCATAAATAGAGGCGACGCGATTGGCGGGAATTGGCCGCGGCTTGGGTGAAAAAAGCTGTACAGCAGATACCGGCTTTCCAAACGGCAGCTTCTCAAACAGCGACGCTTTGCGGTTCCACGGGTCGTCGATAGCTGTGTCATCTTGTGCAGTGGGTCGTCGGATCGGTGTTCGTGGTGTGGACAGGAGTCTGGCGCGCTTGGGCACTGATGCTGACACGGATGCAAACTTCGCTGGCCTCCTAGGATGTAAATGCAAACCAAGTTCTGTCGGAAGTTCGGGAGCCTCGGCGACATCGATATCCATTCCCTGGAACGCAGAGACAGGAACAGACTCTTCGCGCTCCAGCGGCGCAAGCCGGGGGGATAGAGGAGGCGACGAGGGGAATGCACCCGGCATAACCAGGGTGAAGTCATCATCTTGGAAAGCGAGTCAGTACGTATTCACTTATTCTTGCGGGGTGCGCTGGCTGTACCCTCATAAGCTTCGATCTGCTCGCGGCCTTTGGTATCCCCGCGGGGATCCTGGGCCCCAGAAGATACCTCGGCATTTTTCACGGGAATTGATCGCGACTTGCGCCGCGACAAGCTGAATAGTCTCATGCTGAAAGGATAAATGATGTGTTCGCGGACAAATTATGGAGTAGAAGGAAGTTTAGGCAGGTGTGGCAAGACGCGCTGGCGGTTGAATCAAGGGGGTGAAGGATCAGGATGAATGAAACGAAGGACGCAGAAAACGGGAAGGTAGAAAAGAAGTTAGGGAGGGATCCCCGGCGGCCATCATTGAGGGAAACCAGATTCAACGGTCTTTGAGGGACGGAGTTGCGATTAGCTCGCG
Source organism: Penicillium decumbens (assembly GCA_027569385.1). Taxonomy (NCBI): domain Eukaryota; kingdom Fungi; phylum Ascomycota; class Eurotiomycetes; order Eurotiales; family Aspergillaceae; genus Penicillium; species Penicillium decumbens. The sequence goes on from JAPDEZ010000037.1 coordinate 55,952, forward strand.
CCGGCTTCCAGCTGAGCGGGACCTACGAAAACCATGACTAATCCCAATGACTAATAATGGGTCCCGCTCCTAACTAACTATAGCTACTCAGTTTAATGTATTTTGTCTATTTTATCTATTTCAAACGAGTCTAAGTCGATTAACCTATGGGTTTAATGCAGTTGAACCCCTCCATATTGAGCTGTACTTTACCTTAATATATCTTATACATATTTGTTTTTATATGCTGTCTGATATTTAAAGAGGTTTGAAGGGATTCGACTAGAACTTCCTTGACAATTGATTATGGGAAGAAAGCGCTAAGATCCAAACTCCATAGGATTAAGCTAAGTAATTGCTCAGCTTGGCATTTTCGAAAATTACTTGGGCAGAAAAGGGATTGGGTTTGATAGAATTTGTAACTCAACAAATAGTAACAAGTAATTTATCACTAGAAGTCACACATTCAGCGGATATCCACCACTCCACTTCTGTTTGATAAATCGCGTCTCAAAGTCATAAAGCGCTGGCTGACAAGCCTTCAAATTGCCCAATTGAGAGCCCCAAGGAACTATCACACAAAATACACAATCGATAGTACCGTTATGCATCACTGGTTTGGCCACCACTTAGGAAGGCTCCGAGTGAGGCTTGATAACACCAATGCCTGGGTATGCTCCGTTCACTGGGCTACCAGAGGCACTTTGGCCAAGAGTGTCATTGTAACCTTCCGAGTACCCTGGCTCAAAGAAGTTGGTGAAGTTGCAGTTGAAGAATCCATCGTCGGTGAAGAGAGGAGCCACAATGCCTTTGATGAAACCATTGTACAGGTCCGCGTGATCGAGGAAAGTTTGGCGGACCTGCCCAGGAGTCACGTCCAGAATATTCTCGACTACCCAGCAGCCGAGTCCTGCAGGGTCTGCGGCCAGCTCTGTAAGATTGGCAGCCAGGCCCAAAGGCACAAAATTGTCGACAGATCCTTCATTCCCGCCTAGGATTCGAGGGTTGCTCAGAAATAGAGCGCCAGCTTCACCAAAGGCCTGAGGAAGGGTGAACGGCTCACCACGACGGTACCAATGGGGAGGGAAGGTCTCATTCAGGAAGAAGGGGGCAATATTATCCCAGTCGGCATTCTGGTCCGTGCCGTTGGCGAATCCCTCGTATACAAAGACACGCTCTGCATGAGACACTGCGAACCAAATCGCACCAGCGTAGAACGTCGGGTTGGTAGCGCGAGAGTAATCGTAGCGGATGCCGTTGTCCTCTGCCTGGGTCTCGGCTTTGAACTGGCCTCCGTGTCTGTCGGCAATGTCGACATACTCGTTCCATCTCTGCAGGATAAAGTTTGAGTTATCGCCGAAGTAGGTATCTTCCCGAGTGATACTTCCGTCGATCTCAAAAACACCATGCGAGGACATGCCAGGGGCAGGTCCAAGTGTATTAGGGACACGCGGGTCTGCGCCTCCGATACTGTAAATGCCAGTGATAAGATCGCCGCCGGCCAGGAGCGCAAGGGCGGACAGGAAGACCGACAGCTCGAAACTGAAGCCATATCCAATCTGGAAGGCTTCGGCGATCTCCTTAAAGGTGGTAATCTGCAAAGTAAACCGAGTCAGCAACGGAGGCAGTAGGATACAGGGAGCAGAATGGAGCTTACTCCGTTGCGGCTCAGATATCCGTAGTTAGCAAGAGCATTCGACGCAGGGCAAGTGCCTCGAATATCACCGGGGCCCGGGGGAATGAATTGATGGTCAGGGTCGTCGCCGGGGATTTCCTTGATACTGAATTCCTGAGGAAGGGGAAGCAAGATTCCCGACAAAGGTCCGCTCAGAGGCTGCAACTGTCCGTTTACTAGATTGCAAGCCTGTCAGCTGCTGGTAGGATATCAACAGTAAACTCAGTACTTACGGACCCCGCCACCCAGCGGAAGATCGAGGAGACCCTCGGCAGTCCTGGGCCCGATCAATGTATCAGATCTTCTGTGCTGTTCGGCATGAGGCTTCTCAGATAGATGCTCGATGAAGGTAGGATCATTCTTGAGTTCCTCGAATTTGGACAATGTCTCGTCATCAAGGAAACCCGCTCTCTTCATGGCCTGGTAGGGACAGGCCGCAGACGCATAGCCAAGAAAGACTGCGACTGAGCCTAGGATTGCTGGTTTCATGGCTGTATAGCTGTATGGCTATTCGGACCAAAAACAAAAAGAGAAAAGGCTTCTTTTAAAGCACAAGCTATAGTGAATACAAGGATTGCAATCTCTCTCATGGCCAAAGTACGTCCTGGTATTTAACTGTTTTATGCTCGAAGTAATCTCTGTTTGCCGATCATTATTGCTCAATCCATTCAAAGGCTGGCAATTCGAAATCAGCGAAGATCATTGCGCTGTTCCTCCCTGAAAGATGACGTTGGTCTTAGTTTTTCGCGTGCAAGCACATCATCGCCGCGAGCGCTGACATGCCGAAGTTGCGGGTCGAAAAGGCTTATCTTGGAAAAGCTTGTTTATACTCACTCACTCACTTCGCAGAGTGCCTGACCCACCACCAGTATTCTTTGCCTTCATTTGATGTTGGTCTATTCAAGGTACGGGCTTGGTGATAAGTGTTCAATTCGGTCGTGAGTTGTTCGGTATGTTCGTTCCTGGCTCCGGTTCACCGAACATTCTAGGACATCGTGACTGAACTACCATTATATGGCGGTATAGGAACCTTTTTGACGCAATGCAATGATCGGCACTTTGGAGTACATGAAGGACCAAGGCACAGTCCTGCGTGAACACTGGCGATCCAGATGATCATGAGATCATTGGGAACTTCATCGCGCAATATGGAGAACAGTGTCCGAACGCAGCCGATGAAAACACGATGTGACGGCGGAAGTTGGGTCCCTGGTGGGCAATATCATGACATGTGGGCACATATCATGGCTTACTATGTATGAACACTCATTGGCGAGTTTGCTTGGAGCCCACCGATCAGGCTGTTGAAGAACCGCGTATTCTTCGCAAGGAACTCAAAGCAAATTGCCATATCTCTATCTTCAGGATGAAAGCACTGAAAGTTGCCATTGCCGTGACCCTTGCCCACGCTTTTGTGGCAACCGCCTTGACCGAGCTGGAATACGAATACATTGTTGTGGGCAGTGGAGCTGGTGGAGGCCCTCTAGCCAGCAGGCTTGCTAGAGCAGGTCACAGAACCCTCCTCATAGAGGCTGGCTCCGATCAATCAGCGAACATCAACACCACCGTCCCGGGATATCAAGCTGCGGTGACACAAGACCCCAAGCTGCGGTGGGATATCTTTGTCAACCACTACCAGGACCAGCAGCGTGCACAGCGAGATCCTAAGTACACTTGGGAGACTGCACCCTTCGAGTATCATGTTGGGCCCAACCCTCCAGATGACGCCACACCACGTGGAATCTTGTACCCTCGTGCTCAGTCACTGGGAGGATGTACTCCTCACAATGCACTCATCTGGATCACGCCACATGCCAGCGACTGGGACAACATCGCGAACCTGACCGGTGATGCTTCATGGGAATCCTCAAGCATGAAAAGATATCTACAGCGAACCTATGAGTGGCTTCCAACGGAGCCCACAGACCCGACTATTCTGGTCGACGACTTGGTGCTCGCTCAGCATTACGTCGGCGGTGCGGCTGCCGCAGGATATGGACCGGATCCAATCGACGCGATTGATGGGTTGGGGAATCTCCTTTTAAATGATCCAAACAGTCAGATCAACCCTGATCGTGATTCCACTGAGGGCTTCTTCCAGGTTCCCCTTACCATGGATTCCGGAAATCGCACCGGAGTGGCGGAATTCATAAAGAGCACTGTCGCTGAAGGCTACCCATTGGACGTGCGGACAAACTGCTTTGTGACTAAGCTTACTTTTGACGGTTCGGGCAGTACACTGAAGGCGACAGGGGTTGAGTTCCAAGATGGAGAATACCTCTACCGAGCGAGCCCTTTCAGCGTTCATAATAGCGGCGGGCGTCCAGGTATCGCAAAGGCTATCAGAGAAGTCATTGTCTCTGGCGGCGCATACAATACACCTCAACTCTTGAAGCTCAGCGGCATTGGCCCCAAAGCCGAATTGGAGTCCTTTGGCATTCCTGTCATGGTTGACCTCCCTGGAGTTGGCACGAATTTGCAGGATCGTTACGAGATTCCAGTCAACGTTCAGCACCCCAAAGCCTTCCCTATACTAAATGGCTGCACATTTGACGGAAAGCCACATGACGAGTGTCTCTTCAAATGGGAGGACGACCCTTACGTCCTAGGCCAACGAGGAGCGTATGCCACCAATGGACTAGCCGCTGCTTTGCTTGCCCGGTCAGACTATGCAGCAAATTCAGATGTTGACCTTTTTATATTTGGGGGTCCAGTCAATTTCATCGGCTATTTTCCGCAATGGGGCGACTACGCTGTTGCAGACCACTCGCACTTTTCGTGGTACACGCTAAAAGCACACACGCGAAATCACGCTGGCACCGTACGACTGAACTCAGCGGACCCGTTTGATCAGCCACTGATCAATTTCAACTCATTCGACACGGGTACCCGGGCCGGCAACGCTGATCAACTCGACTTGAATGCACTAGTTCAAGCGCTCAAAATCTCACGGGATGCCTTGGACAAGTACTACAGCTATGAGATCCTGGGTGGCACAGCCTTTGTAGAGCAAGAGCCCGGTCCTAATGTTACGTCTGACGAGGACTTGGGACAATACGTCAAGGATCGAGCATGGGGCCATCATGCCTCATGTACGGCCCCAATCGGCGCTACAGACGATCCTAATGCTGTCTTAGATTCAGACTTCCGTGTACGAGGAGTGCAGAATTTGCGGGTTGTAGATGCCAGCGTCTTTCCTAGGATACCGGGAATTTTCATTCAGGCACCGATTTACATGGTCAGTGAAAAAGCGGCCGATGTCATACTGAATCAAGCGGTATGAACTGGGATATTTCATATGCATGCGATGTACTCCATCTTTCTAGGTAGCCAATCTACATGCAGATTTTACAAATCTACTCAACGATGCCACTGGACCAAGACTTACAGAAAAACTCCGTGATAGACAAAAGGATAGAATCTAAGTAGATTGAAATAGGCTTTTCAGAAACCGGATTTTCTGTGCTAACCTAATCTGAGGCTGAATTGCGTCAGTTGTATATAGCTTGATTGATGTAATCATCAATGTAGAAGAAGCATTGACCTCGCGCTCGCTTCACTAGACTCACAATGTAGCGGCCAACTCAGAGCAAATCCCAAACTCTCTTTGTTTTCAAATCTTTGGGTGATCTCTAGGAAAGTCTTTGATTCCTTTTTTGTTATGTAAGATTTTTGGATTCTTTCTTTGTCATGTCAGTCATATACCGCAATTCTCGAGGGGTCAAAGAGCTTTTTATTCTTTCTTTGATACTTTCTTTCTCCAAATATATAGCGCAATTCTAAATGCGCTAGCGCCGACTCGGAGTAAATCCAAGCCTCTTGTTCTGAATACTTGGGTAATCTCTGGGGAAGTCTTTGGTTCTTTCTTTGATTCTTCCTTTCTCGTTTTACGTAGCGCAATTCTGAAGCCGCTAGCACCAACTCAGAGCAAATCCCGAGCCTCTTCTTTTTTCAAATCTTCGGGCGGTCTCTGCGAAACTTTGTGATTCTTTGTTTCTCGTTCATATAGCGCAATCCTCGCATGGTCAAAGAGCGGTAAGTGAAGTGCCGAGATGGCCGTGCATACCATGTCATAACTCGGTACGACCATCGCCATAGGCTAACTATACCACAGTAAATAGATTCCATAGGAAAGGCCTGAGAGGAATATCAATAATCTCGCCACGATCTCAGTATGAGTGCCTACTTGCACTTTCCGCATATCAACTTCTGTCATCAACCTTAGAGTATACAGTTACGAATTTTGAGGAAGGGCATCCGATTGCAGGGAAAGGGGCAAGGCAAAAGCTAAGATAGATCACTCTCGATTGCAATGAGAGATTCCGAGATCGCCCAAGGAAGAACTAGATCCATCTTGTGGCGTAACAAGTGCATAACCGTGCCGTGGCACCCACATGGCATTCTACCTTTCTGGTCATAGATCGACATAGTGTGACTTATCTCTATCTCTAGGAAGATATTGTAGTTAGTTAGTCAGTTAGTTCATTGCTTTGTACTGTTTCCACGTGTTGTGGGGAACTGGCGATATATTAGAAGGGATCATGCCACAGAACCTGTGACTTAGCCTTGGGCGGTTGTTACAACACATTCGATCGATCAGTCAGCTTACAAGTCTGTCAAAATGGCACCCCTCTGGGACAACTTCCGGGGCAAGAACATTCTCATAACGGGCGGCTCGGGATTCGTGGGAACGGCGATTCTCTACAGACTGCTGACCAGAGCACCGGATGTCGGGAGGATCTACATCATCTGTAGGGGTGGTCTCAGGTCAGTTCCCATACTCTAACAGCTTAGATAAATACTAATATGTTGGACTTGTATATGACAGTGCAATCGAAAGAAAATGGAAAGCATGGCTCGGTGTCAATGCACAAGTTCTGCTCGCAGCGTCAAATATCACCGTCTTAGAAGGTGACATTGAAAAGATGGACTTTGATACCGACCTCGTCGCACTTAAATCTGAAGTGAATATTATAATTCACTTAGCTTCCACGATCAACCTTGCACGCCCGCTGAAACAGATCAAGAATATGATTGTTCGCGCTAGCATGAATCTTGCCGAGTTTGGCACAAAGTGTGACAAGCTGGAGCGATTTGTTTATGTCTCGACGGCATACGCAAACGCACATCTCCACCAACAAGAGAAATCCGGAGATGTGAGAATTGAGGAGGAACTCTATCCCTTCCCGGGCTTCACTACTGCCGAAGAATGGGAGGAACTTCTGAACTACGACGAGCCTCTCAAGTTCAAGGAGTGTATCGAGCAATTCCCATATGCGTACGCCTACGCTAAACACTTCACGGAACGGCTACTCCTTGAAAAGCTCGGAAGTCGACTGCTCATAGTGCGGCCGTCAATCATCGGACCAGCACAAAGCTTCCCATTTGAGGGATACGCCGTGCCACTGTCGACTCCATCCACTATGTTCTCCGCTGCGATCATGATGACTCCGTCTCGGGATATGGTACTTGCAACGCGACTATCTAGTCCCATGGCCGAAGGAACCAGTGATGAGGTCCCCGTTGATGTCGTAGCAGATCGACTGCTTGCTCATCTGGCATTCGGAACAACGGGAGCCATTCACGCCGTCGCTGGAAGTCGCGCCCGCACCATCTTTGGGGACTGGTTCAATGCATGTTTGAGGGAGCGTCGCCTTCCATGGAAGGTGAAGCCCGTCTGGAAGCACATCGACTGGCACTCTCCCGAACTACACCCCATCAGCCGCACTACTGTGATTTTCGGAACTTCTTTCGACTTTGCAGAAGGCAAAACCACTGAGCTATGGTCGACACTGGAGGATGAGGAGCGAATGGATTGGCAGCTTTTTGCCGAGGAGCGTGGCAGCGACTATGATCTGTCCCAGCGGAGAAAGCAGATTCGATTTTGTATGCAGAAGATTGCGAAGAGAAGTCGTAGGGCTCGATTGTTGGTTAATGTTTTCTACCGCGACTATGGTGTGGAATAATTGCAGCCATTCTACCCTATGAAATCAGGAAATTGGTAGTTGTCGTAGTTAGAATTCATTAAATTACAAACAGTCTTGTCGAGACAGAGAGTGTAAACAACTCCCGAAAATATTTGTCTATTTGCAAGAAGCTCGAGAGCGCGATAGTTAGTTACATTAGTTACACTTTCATCACGGCGCCGACTCGGGTGCTCTAACCGTAACTAGTTAGTTATTGGCTACAGCGGCGCACGTTCGAGTATAGAAAGAGTCGCTAAGTTAGCACACGAATTGGTATGATGGATTTGCTATTGACAGTTCGTTTAAAAATGCTTCTGTTCCTCAGCATGTTATAGCCGTTTAATTACTTCTAGGTCCCCGTTACCGACCCGGGCCGAGCTGACTATTCATAACAGACTTCCATTTCCAATTCTATTTCAAGGCTATCGTTGGCTTTCCGCAAGAAGAGCTTTGTAAAACGCTCGGCCTATAACATCAACAGTTAAAATCAGCTTGAGGCTGTCATCGTGTCAAACTCACCTTTGCTATACCGAAGCAATTGGTCTTCAAAAGGACCCAGCGGCTCTTCCATCATACGCGTTTCCGGTGGCTCATCCTCCTTGGGTCCAGTATAAACCCACCCCCACCGATCTTGATCCTGCTCTAGAATCTCCTCATCATCTCCATAGGAATCTTCAATCTGGCGACGGGATACAACACGCATCCGCTTGAGCTGCCAAGGCCCCTTCCTAAGTAACGCACGGCATTTGTATGGCTCTTCGTCATCGTATCCCAGACCCTCAAGAGAAAGTCGAATGCGAACACTCCGATGGATGCGCTCGTTTGTATTCTCCAGGAATTCAGAAGTGGGACGTCCAGTCTTAGGATCGCTATAACGATACATGCCTGGTGTGCGAGTAGTCTTGCCGGCAAGGTGATAGATTCCCGTTACAGGATCGACAATTTCACCCAGACCCCAAGGTCGAACCGGTCTGTGAGCATAATAGATCGAAGGGATGGCCCATTCAGGTCTTCTCCTGCGTTTGGAATTCTCTGATGTAGGCTTTGCCTCTTGACGACAGTTGTAGTAGTAGTTGAGGCTGTCTTCGAAGATTCTGTCGACGGTGTCTTCTTCCAAGGCTACGCCGATGGAGGTGAGTTGGTCCATCATCCAGGCCATGGTGATGTTGGCGAGTTCTTGGTCGGGAAGGCCGCCTCCGACGTTGGAGTGGGCTCCGCAGAACCAGACTTGCCGGAGGTCAGTGCGGATTCCGGGTGGGCGTTCCCATACAGCTGGGGCAAAGGATGGGCGGTCTTCATCGAGGGCAAGTGCTTGGAAGGCGTATTCGATTCCGTTTGAGAGTGATGTGTCGTAGAACTTGCATGTAAGAGGGTGTTAGGACCGGGTATTCCCGGGGTGAGGTTCTTAGGGTACTTATTCTTTGGCGGAGCGAGGGATTTCGAGTTTGTTGGAGAGATCAGTGTCCGGAATTCCTATAAAATCAATATTGTGGATTGCTGGTGAAGGGGGACGTTGTACAGTGGACAAACCTAGACTCCCAACGGTATCCCAGACCGCAACACAGCGAACCGTGATGGGATATCCATCTGGGTCATACACTCGCGTAAGGCCCCCCTATGAATAATTTGAGTGAAGAACAAGATGGTCGTGATTGTTGAATATTACATACCTCTTCAAGCCGACGTTTATATTCCTTCCCATTATTGGGTGTCTTGGGCTTGTGCTTGAATGGCACAGTAGGAAACTTGTCCTTATAGTCAGGATTCCTCGAGTTCAGGGTATCCTTGAAGATCGGGTAGAGAAACTCCATTCCCTTAGAAGTGAGGAGACCAATCTCGGTGATGAGACCCTAGAGGAATAAGTATGCTTCGTACAATGCTATAACTTCGGAGAAGCGCATACTTACTGCGACACTACGCGCAGTAAACGCACCACGAGAGAAGCCCACCAGAATTATCTCATCGCCAGGCTCGTAGTTTGTTGCCACGAAACTATATGCTTCCCTAATATTCTGTGCTATTCATCAGGCAAGATCTACTAAATCAGTGGAGTGTTCACTCACTTCAGAAACACCAGCGCCGAATAGTCCACCGGCGATTGTATCTGCGATACCCCCGCTAGTTCCCACGCCGGGATGATAGTACATAATCTGGGCCGATCCGGCGGAGTCCCTTTTCTTCAGCGCGCGATAGATGCGCGTGACATTTGACGGGATTTGCAGAGTGGCATTTGGCTGGTCCAGGGTCGGCCTGTTGTAACCTTGATCACTATTAACCCAAGTACCGTCCAAACACAGGATGAGCCGCTTGTTCGGATTGAGCATTTTGCACTCGGCTTAAGGTGGGGTTCATGTACGTGATGAACTGATGGACTGCGGTTTGACCGGTTGACCGCCTCAGCCTTGAATAAACAGCGCTAAAATCAAATCTCCGTGACGATCATTTCCGCTCACGCCTTAGTGAGTGGGCACGAATAGTCACATTACAGCCCAGTTACAAACATGCTTCTCTACGAGTTCGAGACTTTGTTCTTAAGACCATTCTCTGTAATCTGATCCCGATGTCTGGCACTTAATCCCATGGCACCCATGGACTCCCATCCCTGTCTGAAGCAACCCTCGCGCATCACCCTTCAATTTGCAACTCCTTATCTCTCCCCAGCCCTAACAATTTCTTAGTAGGACGGCTCTCTGCCCGATTCGAACGATCATTCAATAACCCCAGAATCGTCCCCTTGAAGTTCTCCCCCAAGTCTTCCCACACAAACTGTGGATTAAGAGCCTTGATGAAAATGCGCATTGCAGTAGCAGGAACATTAACGATGTGGCAGACGTCTTCAGCTGAGAGGTTCTTCTGCATCGTTTTGATGAAGCTAGACTGCAGCGACGAACTGAATGGTGCGAAGTCATATTCTGCTCGTGTTTCAGTCATGGCGGCTGTCTCTGTTCCTGATCTTTTATCTGAGTCAGAGAGTTTGAGTGTGAGTGATTCTGGCTTTTCCCCGGTCAAAACCTCGTGAAGGAAGTCCTCATCGAGTGGCTCGATGATATTGCCAAATTGACCGTGCTTTCCAACTTGCCAAGGAACACGCCACATCTCTGCGTCGCCCAGGACCTCTCTGACGAGTTCGAGTTTCTTGGTATTCGTAGCTTCGTCAAGGTCATCTCCGAAGTCTGCATCCAGAAGGTCTTTGTATACCCTCATGTTTTGAATCTTCAAGTCTCCAGGATTGACCTGCCAGAGAGAAGCGATGAGGGCGTGTTTGTCCATAATTGCTTGACACAAATTCCGCACTTGGGGTCATTCACCGTTCTTGCATGCTTCCGCCACTTTGCTCTCGAGTTCGCCAAAGGCAGCTGAGCGCGAGATGTAAATGCTGGCGGTCACGAGATCATGCGTGACACGTCGCTGGCCTCCCTTGGCAAGATGTTCAAGATACCCGATCATTATGGTGTAGCCCTGGCTCTGTCGCTGTAGTTTTTTCGGAAGCTGCTCTCGCAAACGAGCTGCGACGGCTGCGATGTCAATATCCTCCGCCGTAAGCATTCGCATAAATGCAGTAATGATTGTGCGAGAATGGCTGAGCTGGATGTTCCGGAGCTTGCAGAACCTGATCATGTCAGCTATCCGGCTTGATTTGACCGCAGTCAAGTCTTCGTTTTTGGTAACGACACGGATAATGGCCTTGTCGAGGAGCTTCCCCAGATTTTCGTAAAACTGCTTGAGAGGCCAGCCGGTGTAAGGATACAAAGCGACAACGTTTTCGTACCAAATCCAGTCGACATCGGTTTTGGGGATTCGTATTGGGGATCCAGGCCGAACAGCTGCCAGACCATGCTTAGAGGACGTACCCCTGAACCTGCTATTGTGAGCAGATTGCCAAACAGCCCTCGCATCAATTTTGTGACAGTATCCTCGGCCTCCTTTGACGCAACCGGCGTCGTTGTTCTCATCGCCGCGAGTTTCGCCATAGCTGCCATCAACAATGCGCTCATGAGATGGTCGGTTTCTGGACTGCTAGGTTGAATGTCATGCTCTCTAGACGCCACTGCCTGACTAAGAGTGGATCTCATGATGATCCTTAGTGCTGCAATGTGCTCTTCGTTGCACTTCTCCATCCATCTCATAGTGTAAGGACTCTTGAGATTAACGAATTCATCCCAGCAGACCCAGGCTAACATCGATCCGGTTCCCGATCCTTGGCTCAGGTACGGTAAGGCCAAAATGGGGTGGGTGGGCCCGATCTGGCTCTGAAGTGGGCCATTGTGGTGGGTCTGCGACTGCTCTATGATAATTCCTGCATCGAATCCTTCAATATGTAAAACTCTCGAGTCGAGGTCGCAGCATGAACTGCAAAAAGAGGTCAGTGATATACATTATACATCTTTCTGAGACATAATAAAGAGAGCGCTCTTTAGAACAGGGAGGGACTTCCGAAATACTGGTTACACATACCTGGCATCGATTGCACTGCCTTTCAAGTTGCCTAAGAGCTGGCGATAGGACGTTGTCTCAATATTCAATAGCATGGCACCCATGTCTCCCGCATATTTTTCAAGGTATCCGGCCAAGGTGTCGAAAGTCATGGATTTAACGGCTTCAATATTGCCCTGGATTTTGGCTTGACGTACAAGCCTCTTCAGATCGTGTGTTCGCTTCGAAGTAGTCTGAGAAGAGATCATGTTGGTTAAGCTTGAAATCAGTGGCTCGAGAGCAACTTGCGTCTCCTTCATGACCTTTCTCAACTTTCCAAGCATAGAATTCTTGGTCTTCACCGATTCTGGGTCAGTTATCTTGTATTCCTGTGTTAGGAACTTGGTGTAGCTTTGTCTCAATGGAGCCACCACGTTGCTGAACTTTACCGAGAGTGCGGACACCAAGGCTTTGGAGAGTTCTTGCAGGGCTTTCTCATTCAAAAGCATTTGTAGCTGGGGAACTGCTGCCAATATATCTTCTTCCATGTCTTGGATTCGGTCGATTGGCAGCTCTTCGAACAGCTTCTGAAGATCTTGAGGCTGGACGAGCTGGCCCGAAGTGGGAAAGATGATCGAGTTTGCATCTCCAAGTGTAACAATGCGCTCAGCTCTTGGATCCAGCATAGATTCCATGCCGACAGACTCAAGTATGGATGTCACATCTGAGCCGAATGCGATTCGGGACGTGTTGATGTGTGCCCGATTAGCAAGGCCTCGGTAGAAGTAAAACTTCTCCGAGATTTGAACCAGAACCAAGGATTGTGGTCCTGCAAGTGCTGTCACTGCATTGATGTTTGCGGAATTCAACGACGACAGAATGTCGTCGTTATTCTTGGGCTGGTGTTGTGGAGTGAGTTGCACAATGAAGAGAGCGTTGATTATATAGGTAGTTGCGAGATTGCGGGCATTATCTGTCATTCGATCGTCGACAATCACAATGGCACTCTTAAGTTGCTTGTAATAGTCCCGGAGAGCAATTTCGTCAAGGAAGGGAACATTCGCAGGGACAGTTCCAGTCACCAACAAAACTGGGTCTTGAAGCTGGGAACCAAAAATGCACGGCAAAACAACGGTGGATGGCTGAGTTTTTGTGGCGTGCTCTTCATCTGGTAGCTCGAATTCTATCCCAGTCCCGAAACGTATGATTTGTGTCTTCTCCAGATCAAGGGAGGAAGGGAGACTGGGCCAAATCGGTGGTAAACAAAGTAAATAAAGCATTTTCTTTGTTGATCTTGCACTGTTTTTCTGAGATCGAGTTTATTTCCTCTTTGGCTAAATCGCTCATTGGGGCTGCATCTCTGTATCAGCTTCTAAAAGTCCGCTGGTTTGATATTGGCACTTCTTACTTCGTGTAGCAGTGGGGACAGGAGCAGAGACGGTAAAGTCCGCACGCCTGATGGCTTCCGGGAAGGAACGGCTGAACAACAAGCCACTAGAGCACATCATCCCTCTGTCTGTGGTCGCTTTTGGCAATATTGAACAGATCAAGGAGTGTCCATCACGCTTTATCACCAGTGGGCAACAGATGGTCGCGTCTCCAATTTTTGCTGCATCCAAGGGGACCGGGACGATGTAAAGAACCTGCCAACAACAATTTAACCAATGCACAAAGGAAGACAGATTTTTGGAATTACCTTGTCCGCATGATCGGCAACGAGCAACGCAGGGTAGGTTCCTAGGAATCGTGTTATGGGGGTAACTCGGTAGCCAGATCTGAACACGCAGATTTCTTTCTCTGTGAGAGAGTCTCCGTTGATCCTGACATAGTCTAGAAGATTTTGTCCGTTGAGAATATCGCCACTGTGTGTAATCCCCGGCAAGGTATACCTTGCGCGCCAGCAACACGTGTTGTACAATGCATCCGCAAAGCAGAAATCATAGTAAGTGGGTGTTCTTTCGGAGACTGCCAAGATCGTGATTTGATCTGACACTATCGGAATTTTGAATGTAGAAGTTGATGCTTGCATGATTTGAAAGCTCTCGAATACCTCTGCTAATGCTTAGCTCTCTCTGGTCGAATTATATAGAAATGGAGTGAGAGAAGACATACCCAGGTGAGAGTTGAAGCCAGCCATTCGCCTCAGAAGGGTCTCACTCATCTCTCCCGTATCCACGGCGTTGAAAAAGTAACCTTCCGGATAGGAAGAGATATCGATTTTGGCAATGCCATTCTTTGTGCGGCAAAGAAGAAGTCGCTCGGGACTGAAAGGGTGTGCAGAGCCGACTGGAAGTTCCTCTAGGATCTCTCGAATCCGATACTTCGATGATGCGAGTGGGTTGAAGAAGGTTTTCCTAACTCGCTCCATGGCGAGAGAATTGCTTATTGAAGATAGTTGTAAAGGTGATGGATATTTTGGTCGCTGAATGATGGGGTATTTATACTTTGTTCCTTCTCCAACCTTGGAAGCCTCCCTGCGTGAGTCATCGTTGCCTACACCGGATATTAATTAGTACTATCTACCTAGCTAGCTGCCTATTTATCCTGCGTGAGCCACTGCGTCAAAATCAGGAATTAGTGATGATTTATCTATATCTAAGGGTGTGGTATAGATGGATGCCCTAGCCTAGGTGGATTCACCTTTTCTTATTAAGGTTTAGCGCCATTGTATATTACTTCTGCGGTATCAGCTTAGACTAAACTGTTGGTATACTACATGATAGGATATAAGGAACTATATAAGACAAAGAGCAAAGTAAGGGCAAAATGAAGGTAAAGCAAGGGAAAAATAAAGGTAAAGTAAGAGATAGAGAAATAGATATTAGATCGTGCTCTAACCTTCGGAGTTATATAAAGTAGAAAGCGGAATGTTAATTCTTCCCTTAGAATCTTAGTGCTCTAGCCCTAGAGGTAGACATTGTTAACGTATGGCATGTTAAGCCATACTGATGCCTTAGGGTTGAGGCATCCTTCGGGTCGGCATATCACGCACTCCGAACCTCCCGTGTCTCTAGTCCTATTCATAACCAGTCTGGATCAATGTGGTTGCGCGTATCTGACTCAAAGCGGTTGAGCACATTCCTATGAGGTACCGTCGGGAGGACCTAAGACCGGATAGCGGTTAAGTTTGTTTCAGTGCTACGTTACTTAGAAAATAACTTAAGAGAGTTGGGGATAAATATCCCTATCTTATCACTAGAAGGAATTTGTTACGGGATGGGCTTCTTTGAAGCTATTCCCGGATTCTTCGTTGTGCGCGTTAGGCCACTGGCGATCCGCTTCCGATCCGGTCTCGTTTCGCTTGTAATTCCTCCCCTACCGCATAAGCATTATGTTAGCCTCTTCTATAAGAAAAGGTACCCTATCTATTTGCCCTAATTCTCTTTAAGAATCAGTCTCTATTCTTATTACAATATATTGCCTCTACCTCCTCTTAAGAGTTACCTCTAGCATTTAGATAGTCGTACCTTACCTAATCGATAGGCTTACTATCCTACTAACTAGTTTATAACAATTCTAATTCTTCGTTTTCGATTACCTAAGGTCACGATATCTCCTTAAACCCGATCTATAGCTAAAAGGGCCTAGTCTTAAAGCCGAAGTACTATTAAACTATAGCTAGCTATCGAGACCCCTTATAATATAAGTCTAATCCTTACTAATAAGGACCTAGTTAATATCGACTAATTAGATAAATACCTTAGGCTTACCTAGGAGACTATCTAAAAGCTTAAATAATAAGTCGCCCTAAAATAATATATCGTAAAACTCCGTACCGAAGAAGCTATACTCGATAGCTAAGCAAATCGCTCCCGAAACTACGACGATCCTAAATTTAACTATAAAGATAAGTTTAAAATTAAGTTTAAAGATATTTCGCGGTTTAAAGTTACGTTTAATCTTTAACAACGATAAAACTAGCTACTAGACCTTATAACCGCCTTTATAGGTATACTACGAAAATACCGCTACGATAGTAGAAAAATCCTTCTCGGCGTCTCTTTTATAGATAAAACCTATTAGATAAGATAGTACCGATATATTAGCGAATTAACGCCGAAGGATAAACGTTACGCTAAAAAGATATAGTCTTACTTTAAGGATTTTACTCTTACCTTTATTAAAAATACCGCTAACCTCTAAGCTAAAGTTCGAGTCTAACTTAAAAAGATTATCTAGCGACCTAACGAGGATCTAAGGGAGTTTTATACCTATCTCGATACCCTTAAATAATACTTTCCTCGCCCTTTAGAAATAGAAAGAAGCCTCTTATTCTTCGCGAAGCTTTAGTATTTACTCTAGAATCTTATTAATCTCTATATCCTTAACCTTCTAAGGACTTAGGACGAGATAATTAATATCGCCTACTACTATTAGGAGATTTTATAGTCAAAGGAGAAATAGAAGTATAAAGCTAACGATAAGGCGTCGAACTAAAGATTCTCTAAACGCCGCTTCTAGGAACCGTCCTACGGTTCCTACTCCTATCCTAAACCTAAAACCGACTACCTATATAACCCTAAATATTCTCGTAGACCGAACTAGGGCTAGCGTTAGCCTTACCGTAACTAGAATAGGGACCGACGCTACCCTAATAATCCGAATAAAAAATCGGTCCGAAACCGTAACGACCTATCTTAACCTCGAGAGAAGAATCTTTTTAGGCGAGACGGACGACGTCTTACGTATTTTAACTATAGTAGTAATAGCTATATATAATCTATTTACCTTTAGGGACGTATCTATATAGGCGAAATCCTTTAGAGAAACGCTAATAAGTTAGAGTAGACTCTATATCTCTAACTCTTTATCCTTAAGTAAAGACTATCTATTGTCTTTATATACTAATTTATATTCGAAATATAATCGAAATATATATAGATCTTAATAACTATACTAAGATTAATATTATTAGTTTTTAGTTTATTAAGATATATAAACTTTAGCTAGCTAAGCTTTCCGGACCTCTTATTAAAGCTATTAATATATTCTTAATACCTACTTATAGCGTATAGAAGGTCCTAATTACTATAACTAATTCCTATAGAATAGTAAAATCCTTCGAATACCTATATATCGTTATTAACTACGATCCTAACCTATAGGATAGCCCTATCCTTCTCTCTATAACAACGCTTTAATACCTAAACGTCTATCTTACGCTAGCGTCTCGCCTCTAGTAGTATAAAATATTATCTATTATAATTAAAAAACCCTATATCTTCGCTAAATACTCCCGTAATCTAGCCTACGTCTTTGCGGCTATTAAACTACCTAAGGAAATCTAGATCCCTAGAGACAATAATAACTATTAATCTCCTTAGGACCTATCTAGGATCCCTACCGAATTATAAAGATTTTATAATATTTTCTCTTACGAAAACGTAACGACTCTACCCCTATTTAAGGATACCGACTATATAATTAAACTAGTCGTAAACTAAACTCTACCCTTCGGTCTAATCTACCCTTTTTTATAGAAAGAACTATTAGAACTACGCCGATATATCGATAAAAACCTCGAGAATAGGCGTATCTAACTATCTAAGAGCTTAGTAGGTACTTCTATCCTCTTCGCCCCTAAAAAAGATAGCGGACTCTAATTATATATTAATTACTATAGACTTAACTATATTTCGGTTAAGAATCGCTACCCTCTCCCCCTTATTTCGGAGATTCTTAACTATCTTTTAGGTATAAGATAGTTTAGTAAAATCGATATTAAGGATATATATTACTAGATTCGTATCTAAGAAAGTAACGAATAGAAGATAGCCTTCTATATACGTTATAGCTACTTTAAATATATAGTTATACTATTTAGTCTTACTAATATATCGGCTATCTTCTAATTATATATTTATATAGTACTTTATAGCTTTCTCGATATCTTTATAATAGCGTATCTAGATAACGTCCTTATCTTTTTACTAAACTATAATATATATACCGATTATATCTACTAAGTCCTCGAACGGATAAGGTCTATAGGTTTATACGTAAAACCTAGTAAATATATCTTCTATTAAGATTAGATCGAATTCCTTAGCTTTATTATCTCCTTAGGAGGCGTCTCGATAGATCCGCAATAGGTATCTAATATCCTTTCGTAGCTAATTCTCTATATCTTCTAGGATATTTAGGTATTCTTAGGATTCTATAACTTCTATCGGCGCTTTATCCGGAATTACTCTAAGATTATACTCTTACTAATATCCCTAATAAAAAGAAGTAAGAATAGTAAGAAACCTAGGGCCTTAGAGCTTATACTTAGAGAAATAGCGACGTTTTACTATATCCTCGATATCTTTAAGACTATACTATTACTCCGATATTTTAATCTAGAGAGACCTAGGAGGATTAAGACCGATATATCTAATTAGGCTATAGCCGGAATCCTCTCTTAGCCTAACGACGGAGGTATCTAGTATCCTATCGTATTTTAGTTAAAAAAGTTTAATAGTATAGAGATTAACTATAGTATACTAGATTAGGAGCTTTTCGCTATCGTTTAGTCCTTTAAATACTAGCGTTACTACCTTAAAGGAAGTACGTATCCTATTAAGGTTTTATCTAATTATTTTAATCTCTAGGCCTTTATAAAATAACCGAAACTTAATAGAAGATAAGCTAGGTAGTACCTACTTCTATCTACTTTTAATTTCTAAATTAAGTACCGCTCTAGGAGGACGAACCCTATAGACGGCCTATTACGATAATAGGGCTCGAACTACGAGGACGCTCTTAGTATCGAGTTACTAGGCCTACTTTAGGATCGAATAATAAATAAATCGTAGCTATCTAATTAGTGATACGTAAGAGTTAAAGAATTAACTATAAAAGACTTAATATTAGCTAAGACCTACGATAATAGTAAGGCCCCTACTATAGATATATATATCCTAGCTATATTTCTAAGAGGGACCGCCGCCGAATTAGCATTAAATAATAACTAAGAAGTAGGTTAGGTATAGCTAATCCCTATTAATAAGTTATACAACGCCTATATCGTTAAAAATGTCTACTAAGAAGAATCTAGAGATAAATTAAAGAACCTTATTAGGCGACTCTAAGGCGAAGACCTAGAGACTTAGCGGCGAAAGTATACCGTTAGAGAAGTAAAGCCTAAGACTAAGGGCTAATTAATTAATTTAAAAGGGCTTATTCGATATAAGTACCGTCTTTATATCCTAATAAGGAATAATTTAAGAATAAAATTAATAAATATCTATTATAATAACTCTCTTATCGGCTATTTCGGGCGTAACCGAATAGCTAAGCTTCTTAAGAGAAAATACTATTAGGTAAATCTTAACTAAGACGTTAACGAATATATCTAGATATACCCTATCTACTAAGGTACTATAGCGCTACGATATAAGCCTTATAGAAGGATAGATATACTTCTAATTCTAAAATAGCTATTTATAGAGTTATCTATAGACTTTATTATAGGCCTACCCCTATTAATCTATTTAGATTAAACTATTAATAGAATTTTAGTTATTATCGATAGGTTTACGAAATAGTCCCTTTTCTTCCCTATATCGACGATAATAGCGGCTATAGACTTTATATAATTATTCTATAATAATATTAACCTCCGATATAGCCTACTAGAAGGTATTATTACCGACCGTAGATCGCTTTTTACTAGTAGATTTTAGTCGGAACTATACTATATCTCTAGGGTTAAAATAAGGCTTTCGATAGCGTTTTACCCCTAAACCGACGGCTAAATAGAATAGATAAACTAGGTCCTCGAATATTACCTTTACTATTTTATTAATACTAAATAACTTACCTAGCCGTAACTACTCCGGATAGCAGAATTTATATATAACAATACCGTTAATATAATAATAGGCTATTCTCCCTTTAAAGCTCTCTTAGGCTATTCGCTAGACTTTTACTATAGGATCGAGGTCGATCTTTTAGGAGGAAGTATCCTAGCTATAATAGTAAGAATCGAAAAGTTATAAGAAATTTGTAAAAGACTTACGAATTACTAGCGTAGCGTTACCGAATCGTAGGCAAAATATTATAACCTCTACTATAAACCGCTTACCCTTAAACGTAGAGACCTTATTAGATTATTAACTAAGAACCTAAAGCTTAAAACGACGCGAAAACTTAGCCCTCGTTTTATTAGACTATTTAGGGTATTTAATATAATTAGAAAATAGGTATATCGGTTAAACCTACTAAGTTAATATAATTAAATTTATAATATCTTCTACGTCTCCTTTTTAGAACCGTAGAAAGAACGCCCTAGAAATAGTACCGATTCGATACCGATGCTAGAGCTTAATAACGATAACGAATATAAAGTTAAAGAAATATAAGGCGAAAAACTCTTTAATAATAAACGTTATTACCTAATTAAATAGAAGAGATAGCCCTTAGAATATAATTAATAGGTACCTTATTACGATATAGCGAATATATAAAGTATAATTTAGCGGTTTCTAAAAGTATTAAAAGGCAAAAAATTATCCTAAATTAAGTCTATAAACTAGAACTAACCGCCGATATACCCTAGATTTACCCCTAAAACTACGTATTTAAATACGCTTAATAAGACCGATAGGAGTATTATCTATAACCTCCTCTAATATAGCCTATATAAGACTATCCTACGGTACGACTATATCCCCTATAACTAGCTCCCCTAACTAGGTATACCTAGCTATATAGGCTAAGATAATCGCCTTAATAGAGGCTATAAAGACATATTTAGCCCTAGCCTACGACTACTAACTAGGGTCTCTAGGTAGCGTACGTAGTAGACAATTACTATAGTAGTTGTCCTAGGCCTTAGAACGGTCCTAAACCGGAGGCGCAACGATACTAGATAGCTTATAGCGGCGCTAGAAGTAGAACTCCTTATATATCTAAGTAGCGTTCTATAAGAAATATTAATAAAGCCTAGCCGAATTATAGCCTTATTACTTATAGATACCTTCTTAGCTAACTTAGATTTACTAAAGGAATAGGCACTATAGTAAGCTTTTATAAAGGCATCGAATATACCGACGAGGGCGGCCTACGCGAAAGCTACCTAAATCTAGTAGGATTCGACCTACCCTAGGGACATATTCTCTATATCCTCCTACTAAAACTCTTTAGTAGTCTAACGTAGTAGTTTACTAACGTTATAGAGGTCTCTAAGGACCTTAGTAGGAGCCTATACTATATTAGTATAAGAAAAAGCTAAGGAAGGGCCGGCGAAATATACTAAAAAATACTTATCTCTTCTCTCGGAATACTATTAATATAGGACCGATTTTACGGTATCTAGGACGTACTAGACCTTAAGGGGTAGACCCTCTATAGGGTCGAAGCTAGCCGTAGTAGACTAGATATAGGCTATATACTAAAAGAAGATATAGGCTAACGGATTGGTATAGCGGGGGCGGCGACCTTTAAGCGAGACAACCCTAATTACCTTAGGAAACTCCTCCTCCTCGGAGGCGTTAATAGATATAGAACCCTTAGTCTCCTCCCTATCTTTAACTTCTTTAGTCTTATTAAGAGAGACGATAGCTTCTCTAGTCTTAGTACTTATCCTAGCGGGCGAAACGATAACGATTAGGGATCGACGTAAGATAGATAGATATACGAAACAATAATAGTACGTAGGGATAAGTAATATAATAATAGATAGAAGAAGGATAAAGGAGAGAAGTAAAAGAACGCGTATTATGCCTACTAATTTTAGGGTATATATTTTGATTTCTTTATTTACAAAATTATTATATAACCTATAACGCCTAGGGTTAGGCGTTAAAGAGAGGAAGTATAATTGTTACGGGATAGGCTTCTTTAAAGCTATTCCCGGATTCTTCGTTATATACGTTAGGCTACTAGCGATCCGCTTCCGATCCGGTCTCGTTTCGCTTATAATTCCTCCCCTACCGTATAAGCATTATATTAGCCTCTTCTATAAGAAAAGGTACCCTATCTATTTACCCTAATTCTCTTTAAGAATTAGTCTCTATTCTTATTACAATATATTGCCTCCGCCTCCTCTCAAGAGTTACCTCTAGCATTCAGATAGTCGTACCTTACCTGATCGATAGGCTTACTATCCTGCCAACTAGTTTATAACAGAATTATCCGAATTTACTTAAGTTAAGCTACGTATAGTTTTTCTTAGTATTTCTAATCCTACTTCTCTTAATTATTCTATCTTTAGGCCTATTTTCTTAATAGGTTATAAGCCCAGCTATTATTACTAGCCGGAGTTTTACCTAGTCTATCTTCCCCGTCGTCGCCGTCTATATTAATATAGTACCGCTATCGACCTATCGCAACCCTAGAGATAAACCTACCGAACTAGGTAAACCTAAGGGACCCCCTCCCTAGCCTACGTTAAGACTGGCTAAGGATATCTAGCCTAAAGAAGGCGAAGCTTCTAAAATAGCTAGTACGCCTAGAGTGTAAAAGGTCCTGAGGACATGCCCTATGGGTAGTGCCCTACCCTACCCTCAGGGCAGGACCTAAGGCAGAACCTACTACCCTTAAGGGTAGGGCAGACCTTTACTACCCTACCCTGGGGG